>APFE030235045.1:28998-78206 GCA_000404065.3 Pinus taeda | reverse complement strand
CCTATGGTCCATGCTCTAATTTCCTTTCCATCAGTTTCTAGAGGGATGGGTTATCGCTTCCGCACCCTTGACTGATAAGTTGCCTTGTGTGATTTTATCCTTTTGAAGCAATTTAGTAATGGTTTAGAATTCATTTACTTTTGTATTTTAAGCACTATACTGCAAAACATTACTCTTGAGTAAATAGCTGCCTCAGACTGAGTACACTCTTGAAATAAAAAGTCGTCCCTATGTTGACAATTAATGTGAGGTAATTAGGTGTTAAAAAGACCCTTTTATCGCTCCACAAAAAATAACTGGGGTACTCGCTAGAAATGGTGGGGGGAAATTGGAATTATTCATTAGTTGCATTCTTCACTTGAGACAGCATGTCACTCTTGAACATTGACACTCATTTGTTTTTCATGTCAGGTTTTGGGATATCCTCTCTTTATCACTTTCCTTCCTGGGTTTGGGTTATCCATTTTAACCTATCATCTGATCTCTGCCACGTTACCATCGCATTTGATCCTATGATGTAAAATGTTGCCAAACTCCGGAGTCGTGTCATCCACAAGTTCAAGAGAAGTCTCCTTGCATGTACATTATCTAATCATTTGTCACATTCTTGGATTACTCTCATTCATTGTGTTTCCCATTTCAGGTCGATGATGAAGGATCCATTATTACCTTCCTTCGACAGATTTCTTCCTCTCGACTTTAGCTCATTATCCATGAAGTTAATTTAGAAACTCCTTTCGAGTACCTTAGAGCTTGCATGCCTCAATGGCAAGTTCTTCGCACTCAACAACAGGTTCTCATCATTGGCCCTCAATCGAGTGATTTCACAGGTGTTCGACTTCAGTTCCTTATTCACACTTCGTGAATTCTACTGATAGTACCTTGTGAGCCATTGACATTATGGGTGGTTTCTCTCACGCTTGTTAATGGTTCACATCATTGGCCGGTAATCAAGTGATTTCTAGCATGTTCGACTTCAGCGCATCTATACACATGTTAGAATTTGTACTTTGATCGGGTCATGTTGGAGCACAAGACCCTGGGCTTAGATCAAAAAAGTCTAGGTTGCATGGAGTGATGAGTCATTCATGATTATATACATGATTCTTTAGACGGATGGTTGTGACCATGCTATGGGTATCATTTTGATCTTACTCAGTCAAATGGTTGCAGCCATACCATGGGTCTTTTCATTTTGATACTCTCTATGTAGATGGTTGTGCCCATGCCATGGATCTACTTCAAATGATCCCTTCAGACGGATGGTTGTGTCCATGCTGAGGATCCATGCATATGATCCTTTTCTTGATGGATAGTTGCGCCTATACCATGGATTCATGTATTGTTATTTGCCTCTCATGTTTATCAGGCATGACTATCAGATTTCAGATATGTACATGTATGTTTGAGTTGCAGGTCTTCTGATGATGGTATTCCAAGTCCTTTCTCCGTCTTAAATCGTTTCAGCCATCGCTCTTAACTCTAACTTCATGCTTTAGGGGGCATCTGTTACACAGTAATTTGTCACTCTTCGGTCACTCCCCATTCCTCATCTCAGAGAACCCTAGTAGTGACTATTGTTTTATACTTTCACCATGAAACCTACTCTCTTGCATCCCTTGAAATTTGAAGAAAGTAGTCTCCACTCCCTTCAGAACATTTCTAGAGAATCCTTCTTAAAACCTAGTTTTTAAGATTAGCGCTCTTTCCCAGTGTCTCGCCTGCGTTGATGGTAGAGTTTTACACTGTGACCCACGTCGATCAGCACTACTGTTAGCCCAATACCCATTTCGGTCTACTTCTGGATGTTTTTTATAAAAGGAAATGGATTTTCATGTCTAGAAGATTTTAGTGGCGATGTGCTAGATGTTCGTTTGGTTGGATAAGGGTTGAGAACTCCATATAAGGTTCTTTCCCACTTAAAGACCTTCTCAAGGAGATAATACTTTCTTCCCCCTTGAGTGGATCTCATTCTTATCCTCCTCTCCCTATATAAACCACTTCCTCTTACCCTTTTTGGTTACAATACAACAAATAGTGAAAGTGGTGGAGAAATAGAACCAACTGCAAAATTTTGAAATCTTTAGCTTTTGATAGAAGAAGATTAGTCTTAGATGACAAAAGACTAGTCTTTGGTAGCTAAAGCATGAGGAGAGACAGTTAGAGCTTGGAAGCCATTTCATGTCAAGCTAAAGGAGGAAAAGAGTGTTGAAAAGGCATGTATTGGGACTTGGATACCGCAAAGGATATCTCCAACGTCAAGGCTTCGATTGTATTTCTCTTTGAAGTTTATTTTAATAAAACTAATGGTTTATTTCCTATATTGGGTGTGTATTACATTTGATAGCTTAGAACTCCTTGACCTTTTAAGTAGATTGGATTCAATTTTATGCTATCACGTTTGTTGTTGTTTCTTGCATGTTTGTTTCAAGTACTTGAATGAAAGGAACGAAAGGAAGCTGGAGCAAGGAAGCAAGATCACCATCAAGTGGATTAGCATTATAAGAGGTAGGCCCTCTTATTAGATTCTAATCCAAGGAAATTTACATTAGATTGTCTTGTTTGTGGCTAGACCCACTCTCTTGGGCTAGAGGGATCGTCTCTATCCACATAGAGGATATTCCTACACCACACTAGGCCAAAGCCTAGCTGGCGGAGTGACTGATCTAGGAGGCTCTAGGAAACCTCAAAAATCAAAGTACTCAACATCTTATGGAAATAACATCATGTCAAAGATCTCAATGAGATGATTCCAACAGAAATTTGAGTCACATCGAATGGAGTCCATATGAGGAAGATATGGTCATTTGAAGATTTTGAACAACAAGAAAAAAGTGAACTGGAAAATGCAGGATAATGTGGCAGTGGCTCATGGCATCCATATGATGATGTGGTAGGGCCTATAGTGATAATGGCATCTTGGTGGCATCCTGTTGGTAGTCGATTTAGGTGACATGGCATCTTCACATGGCGTCTAGGTTGGGAAACCATGTGGCCCAATCCAGGGCCACCTCATGGTCGCCCCTAGTTGATCGCTTAGGTTCAATTATGTAATGTTTGAAGCTAAAAGAGGGAGGCTCACAAGTTTGACCGCGGGACCTCTCCCCAAAGGCTATATATACACCTATCGTTATATTAATGGTTGGCCCACCAATTTAAAACTCTACACTAAAAAGGGGAGGCTCGCGGGTTTGACCCCAAGACCTCTCCCCTAACTAATGACTTAATATATCTCCACCAGTTGGTCCCCCAATGAACTTGGTTATAAATTTTTCACACTAAAAAATATTTAAATGAATGTTTCCTCATAGTTGAGGGGAGAGTGACCTGCACACCCAGCCATGGGTACAAATTCCAAGGAGGCGAAAAGCATGCCCATTCTTGGGCATGAATTTCAAGTTCTTTGCATTAATTACAGAGAATGTATTTTTGCATGTCACAAAGTCGAAGGCAAAGAATCCCAAAGGGACCAAAAGTGATAGTGATAGAGTCCTATGGTGTGTATAGTTATTATTCGTGATTTTTTAGATGAGTCCACTAGTGCATATAGAATTTGGATCTAGGCAGCGGATCTGAGGCCTCATAGTTAAAGCCCACATGTCATTAATGCTTAGCACAAATTTCGAGGCAAAGATGCATTTTTCAGAAGTTGGTCATGTTTATAGTCAAAATTTATCAAATGACAAGATGGACCTACTAGTCCTGTGTTTGTTGAGTTTTAAGCAGTGGATTTGAGGGCTCATGGTTAAAACCCATATGTGTCATTAATGCTTGGCACAAATTTCAACACAAAAATGCACTTTTCATAAGATGGTTGTGTTTACAGTCAAAAGTTGTAGAATGACGAGATGGACCTTCTTGTGTTATGTTTGTTGAGTTATGAGCATCAAATGTGAGAGCTCATGGTTAAAGCCTATATGTGTCATTTTTGTTTGGCACAATTTTGAGACAAACATGCACTTTTTAAAAATTAGTCGTGTTTATAGTCAAAAGTTACGTAATTACGAGACAAACTTGTTGGTGCTATGTTTGTTGAGTTTTGAGCAGCAAATCTAAGAGCTCATGGTTAAATCTCATGTATGTATCATTAATGTTTGGCATGAATTTTGAAACAGAGATGCACTTTTAAAAAGTTGTTCGTGTTTATAGTCAAAAGTTGTAGAATGGTGAGATGGACTTCCTAGTGTTGTGTTTGCTAAGTTTTGAGCATCCAATTGAGCGTTTTTTCATGGAAGCCAATGTAAGTCTCATTTATTTTTTATTTTCCCCTGTCTGAGATTTGTAAGAGGGATAATATGTACTTGCAAATTATGTATGGTCTTTGTATCCTACAGCAAGGCAGCAAGATCTGAATTACTGCATAGAATTATTTGTTTGAGCCCATGCACACAAACTGAGATGGTGCGGTATTGAAAATGTTATTTTTCCACTTGAAGTGAGAGTTCAGTGCTTTTGTATTGTCAAAGGGGAATGTAACAACCCTAGTTAAAATCCATGTAAAAAAAATATAAGACCAAGGTCTTAGGATATGTATCCCAAGTTAAATGGTGGGAAAAACATCCTAGTGGGTGTTCATTCGGTTTATTATGGATAAGGAAATTAGCAAAGGCAATGGCAAAGGCTTTGGAAAGGCATGAGGCATTTATTGGCATTTTATTTATGAAAAGAAAGGAAATTAGGAGAAAAGGAAGGCGAAAGGTCACAGGTTGCATGTGAGAAAGAAAATGAAGGAAAATAATGGAAAACGAAGAAAATAGTGGCCTCATTAATAAAAAGGCCTCTAAGGATCAGTGGGGAGGCTTGCTCAGTGTAGTTTTTTATCAGTTCAGGTTTGGAGTTCTAATTCTATTCTCTTTCTCTCATACACTTGGAGACTTATAGTTTTCTTTGAGCACTCTTGGAGAGTGTGGCATACTCAGATGCTTGGAGCAAGAAGGAAAAGGAAGAGCAAGAAAGCACAAGAGGACATCGGGATCAATAACTACAATGAGTTTTTCTTGCAGGTATCAAGTTGCATGTATGTTTTACTCACTAGTTTTGGCATGCATGGCATATGCATGTGGTTTATTGGTCATGATCTGTCATTGGCATGGAGGATTGCCTAGATTGACAGTGGATTTTCCTAGCCTTTCCATTTCCTGGATAGCCATGGTGTTGTGGGTTTTACTTTTGTTTTCTGGTTGGTTTTCTTGTGCCTTTGGCTATGGGTTGAGTTATTAGTTTCTGGAAGCCTTGGTTGGACCAACGCTCTGGAAGCCCTATAAAAAATATGGTTGAGTTACTAGTCCTCGAAGCCTTGGTTGGACAAACACTTTGGAATCCCTTGGTGGGTTGAGTTATTAGTCATGGAAGCCTTGGTTAAACAAATGCTACGGAAGCCCAGCGGCAGCTGTGGGGTGAGTTACTAGTCCTGGAAGCCTTGGTTGGAAAAATGCTCTGGAAGCCTGGTGACAACTATGGGTTGAGTTACTAGTCCTAGAAGCTGGGTTGGAATAAACGCTCTAGAGCCCTATACATCTTGGGTAGAGACCGATCTGGTGATGGTTAGTGATGTATGACTATGAGGTGGAATCACTAATTGAGGGTTGAGGTGGTTTGGCCTCTAGAAGTGTTGGTTCGATTTTGATGGATTTGTTTCATGATATCCCACATTCATTCTTGGAATATGGCATAGGGGTGACTGGATGAAGAGAGATTTGGCTCAACTATGTCTATGGTCAGGTGGTACGTGTAAGTCCCAGACTTGGTTGCATTTTTCTTGTGGAAATAAAATTTAGTTCCTACTGTATTTATGGGTAAATATACTTATTGTTATGTGGCTTACATGGTTGTTCCATTTTAGCATATCTGATGTTTATCTATTGGTTATGAATGAGTTTTATGACTATCATGATGTTTGGCGCATATCATGTTTTTACTTGTAAATGAATGAACAATGTATCTATGGCCTAATAGATGAAATTGTAGCTAATGTGTTGAGGCATCAATGCTTCTTAGCGATTTTCAGATAAGTATGAGACCCCTATCATTCATTTCTGCTATTAAGACTTGTATCTTTCATGTGTATGACATGTTTGATGAAATTCTTTTCATGGATAGTCGGGGTCCATTCTAGTCCTTGTCGATGTTTTTGAAAATGTATCTTTGTTTCACTGTGAAATTTCATTTTTGAACCTGTCATTGAGTTCTGGTATCTAGGCTAGAAAAAGTGGCACAAATCCCAGAGTCACATGCACAACAATGGGGAAAAAAGTCCCAGGAAGCTCCCTTTCCCTTACTGTGGGAGCTTCTGGAGCCTCCCATACACACTCTTGTCCATATCAAGGGAGCATCCACGGGTTTGATGCACTAAAACTCCAGTTGGTCTCAGAGGTTGGTTACATGAGTGGTACATATGGCTTTTGAGAGTTCTATTGTTGATGTGGAAGGTTTGTGTGATGTGTTCTGTTGATTCCACTTCCTTAACTAACACATAGGGAGTTGAATCATATCACAGTAACTTCTCATCACATGTTTACCCTGGTTGGTCAGTTACTTGGGTAGATGTGGGAGGAGGGTTTTATAAGGAATGTCTCTTTGAAGGAGAGACATTTCCACTTGAAGTGAGAGTTCAATCATTTTGTATGGACAAATAAGATCTCTTTGGAGGAGAGACATTGCCACTTGAAGAGCGAGTTCTGACCTTTTGTTTTGTCAAAGGAGAATGTATTTTTAAAGGAGAGACATTACCACTTGAAGTGAGAGTGCAATCATTTTATATTGTCAAATGAGAACGTCTCTTTGAAGGAGAGACATTTCCAATTGAACAGAGATTTCAGTCATTTTGTATTGACAATGAAGAGCATCTTTTTGAAGGATAGATAATGAAACATCTATGCAGTTGAGCGGAGCCCAGAGACGTAGCCCACACTGGGTGAACTTCACTACCAACTTAGTGATCTCTTCTCTTATGTGATTGATCTTATGTTTTCTTATACATCGTATTTCCACAATTATGATCATTAAATGCATTAGTAATGAATTTGGATACTATCAACACATTTTCAAGTGTAATTGGATGCAAGCCTGTTAATGCAATCAAGTTAGAAGATAACTATTAAGAATTGAGTCATGTTCAAGGGGATTTCAACCATATCAAGTTTCAAATCGGTTGCTCTCCTAGATCCAGATCAAGTTTGTATCATAGCAGGTCTGATATGGATTGTAGGTGTTGAATCATAGATGGGAAAAGCATCAAAGAATGCATGGCTCAAATAAATTGAGGAATTCAACAAAAGCACTCAAGCAAAGAATGTTAAGTTGAGAAGATTTCTACAAGAAGCAAAAAGAGGAGATGCAGAGATTGCAACCTCAGTTACAAGCTAGAGAAGAGGTATTGGTAAAGTTGTAGCGTAATGAAGGCTTACCTAATTTAGAATCAACAACTAAGGTAAACAACATCGGCAGTTGTTTTGTTTCATGTTCTTCCCATTATGATTATGATTTGGAGCTTTTGAAAAGAACACTACAGGCATTAGCTTGAAGCTAATGAAGAAAATGGGATATGAAGGAAAATTCCTTGGTGTTAATGGCCAAGTCATTGTGAATCCCATCCAAGTGGTAGGCCTACCTTGATATGCAATACTAGGCTATGTCAGAGAGGAAGATGAAGCATTCTCTAAGACTGTTGATGAAAGAAACTCTAAAGCTACAGAAGAAAGAGAGTCTTCAAGCAACGAGCATGAACCAATGCAAGCTGAGAAAAAATCACACCATTCCAATGATCATGATTGCAAGGCATCTCAAAATGGAGGTGAGCATTTTAGAGGATGAGATAAGTCAAGTTCTTCTCACTAGATCTACACCAAATACAACCATTCAAGGTATAAGTATTCCAATGTTCCTTTTGATTGTAAGGAAATTGGCAATGTAAATAAAATTGTATGGCATAGAAAGCCATGTACATTTTGTGGTTTGAATAACCATGTTGCTAGAAAAGAATGGCTTTGTATAGGAAACTTATGTTGATCAAGAAGGAGACACAACATAAAAACCCCTCCCCACATCAGGAGAAAAAGAAGGGCAAGAAAGTCTGGATGTTGAAAACCAATGCAGTTATTGCAACAAGAGTGGGCACCAGAGAGCTGCCTATTAGAAGCTCCATCTAGATCTACATCCAAATAAGGACCAAACACTTATGAAAGCACCTATGAAGAAAGAATACCTTGTGCAGGAACCAACAAATGAGAAAGTAGAGCACATTGTAACCCTCCATGAAGCCGCTTAGGAATAAATACAACTACAGGAACAAAGCCCATTAACCTAATTAGGTAAGAGACGGGTAACCTTTTTAAGTTGTTGAATGTGGCCACCATTGTAAATCACATGTTTCTTTTGAAGACCCCATACATGTGAAACAATTCTTGTAAAAGTGATGAATTGTAATGACATTGCTTAAGTATGCAACATAGAAATATTTTAGACCTTTGTTGGGTAGTAAAGGGTATGGATATTGTTTTAAATTAGAGAAACATGTTTGATCTCTGTATATAAACTTTTGGGGTCTAAAAGTCCTTTAGTTGGGAGGAATGATCTAAGTTGCTCTAGGAAACCTCAAAAATAAAAGTACTAAAAATTTGATGGAAATAGAGCCATGTCGAAAATCTTGATGAGATGATTCCAATGCAATTTGAATCATGTTAAACAAAGTTTGTATGAGGAGGTTATGGTAGTTTAAAGATTTTTACCAACAAGAAAAAGGTCAAACTTATCAAGACACTTGGAAACATCTGGATGTGACATGTGGCAGTACAAATAGGGTGACATGGTAGATCTAGGATGATGTGATAGTGACATGGCATCTATATGATGACATGGCAATGCCTATAGTGACACATGGCATCTCAGTGGCATCTAGTTAGCAATCAAGTCCGGTGACATGGCACCTTCACGTGGCATCTAGGTTAGCTATTGCACATCTCATGGGTAGCCATGTGGCCCAATCCAAGGTTGTCACATGGCTGCCCCCAATTGGCCAACTGGGTTCAACTATGTCATGTCTAAAGCTAAAAGAGAGAGGCTCACGGGTTTGACCCCGGGACCTCTCCCCAAAGACTATATACACATACATTGGTTGTTATATTAAATGGTCGGCCCACCAATTAAAAACTCTACACTAAAAAGAGGAGGCCCATTAGTTTGAAAAAATGAACTCTCCCCCATCCAATGACTTAATATATATTCACTAGCTTGTCCACCAATGAACTTGGTTGTAAAGTTTGTCCACTAAAAACTATTTAAACCAACGTTTCCTCATAATCTAGGGGGGAGTGACCTGCATGGCTAACTATGGGCATGAATTCCAAGGAGGAGGAAAGCATGCCCATTCTCAGGCATGAATTTCAAGGTGAATTTCATTAATTGTAGAGAAGGGATGTTTTGTGGCATGAAGTCTGAGGTAGAGAAGCCGAAAGGGGACCAGAAGTGATAGTGATAGAGTCGTATGGTGTTTATAGTCATTCTTCATGATTTTATAAGATGATCTCATTCATACAAATAGAATTTGGATTTGAGAAATGGATCTTATGGCTAATAATTAAATCCCACATGTGTCATTAATGCTTGGCACAAGTTTTAAGGCAAAGATGTACTTTTAAGAAGTTGGTCATGTTTACAGTCAAAAGTTGCAGAATAGCAAGACAATCCTCTTGGTGATTTTTTTGTTGAGTTTTGAGTGGTGGATCTGAGAGATCATGCTTAAATTCCATATGTGTCACCAATGCTTGGCACGAATTTTGAGACATAGATGCACTTTTCAAAAGTTAGTTGTGTTTATAGTCAAATGTTGCAGAATGACAAGACAAACCTCTTGATGCTATGTTTCCTAAATTTTGACCAGTGGATTTGAGAGCTCATGGTTAAAGACCATATGTGTCATTAATGTTTGGCATAAATTTCAAGGAAGAAATGCACATTTTAGAAGTTGGTCATGCTTGCAATCAAAAGTTGTAGAACAACGAGACAGATTTGCTAGAGCTATATTTTTTGAGTTTTAACCGGCAGATCTGAGGGCTCCTTGGCATGAATTTCAAGACAGAGATGCACTTTTCAAAAGTTGGTTGTGTTTATAGTCAAAAGTTGCATAATGTCAAGATGGACCTACTAGTGTTTTGTTTGTTGAGTTATAAGCATATGATTGAGTGATTTGGCACATAAACCAATGTAAGTCTTAGTTATTATTTATTTTCCTCTTTCCAGTATTTTTAAGAGGGAGAATATGTACTTGCAGATTCTTTATGATATTTGTATGTTGCATCAAAGCAACAAGATCTAAATTATTCCAAATAAATTTTTGTTTGACCCTATGCACACAATCCTAGATGGTGTGGTACTGAAAGGCCATTTTTCCACTTGAAGTGAGAGTTCAATCCTTTTGTATTGTCAAAGGAGAACATATCTTTGAAGGAGAGACATTGCCACTTGAAGTGAGAGTTCAATCCTTTTGTATTGACAAAGAAGAACGTCTCTTTGAAGGAGTAACCTTGCCACTTGAAGTGAGAGTTCAGTAATTTTGCATTGTCAAAGGAGAATGTCTCTTGAAGGAGAGATATTTCCGCTTGAAGTGAGAGTTCAATCTTTTTTTATTGTCAAAGGAGAACTTCTCTTTCAACGAGAGACATTGCCACTTGAAGTGAGAGTTCAGTCCTTTTGTATTATCAAAGGAGAATGTCTCTTTAAAGGAAAGACATTGCCACTTGAAGCGAGAGCTTGGTCCTTTTGTATTGGCAAAGAAGAATGTCCCTTTGAAGGAGAGAAATTTCCACTTGAAGTGAGAGTTCAGTTATTTTTTATTGTCAAAGGAGAAAATCTCTTTGAAGGAGATACATTTCCACTTGAAGCAAGAGTTCAATCCTTTTGTATTGAAAAAGAAGAGCATCTTTTTGTAGGAGAGATAATGAAACAACTACACAGTTGATAAGATCCATAAGATGTAGCCCACACTAGATGAACTTCATTACCAACTTGGTGATCTCTTCTCTTATGTGATTGATCTCTTGTCTCATGTTTTCTTATGCCTGTTATTTTTGCAATTATGATCATTAAATGCAATAAGTAATTAATTTGGATACTACCAACACATTTGTAAGTTTAATTGGATTCAAGCATGTTAATGCAACCAAGTCAAAAGATCACTATTAGGAATCAAGTCTTATTTAAGGGGCTATCAAACAGATCAAGTATGGAATTAGTTGAGCTCTCGGATCTAGATCAGTGATGTGGAAAGGATGAGGACATGGCATGCAGAAGGTGTGACACATGTCAGGAACTAGAGGCCTTTTTTGAGAGCCAAGTGGCTTGAAATTCTATGACACATAGCATCCTTAAATGGGGTCATGTGGTGGTATGATGTAAGCATAACATCATCAAAAATCCCAAACCACGGGGTGTTTTAGAAGCAGACGTCGCAGAGTCGACGTGAGTTGTAAAAGGAAATATTTTCGTCGCTTCACAATAAATTATTGTCATGATGCCATCATGGTGTCATCACAGGGTGGTGTCATCATGACGTCATTATGGTTGTGGGTTCCTGATTTTAGGTGCACTAAGAAGGGTAATCCATGATAGATGGGATCGAACAATGGGATTTATACCCAACAGTTGATGTGAAAATTTTTTGTCATGCCCTAGAGTTTTGAGGAAGAGTGTCACTCCATTTTGGTCCCATTATATGGTAGTTGCAAGATGGAAAGATTCTCATCGTTTAACAAGTATATGACACTACAAAAAGTAAATGGAATGGTTAACTAGTGATCCGACTTAGGTGGCACATCCCACGACCACGTGGCATCCCACATGGAAGTGGAGGTTGACATGGCAAAGCCACATGGGACACATGGTAGTGCCATGAGTGTTACACATCATTTTATCGCATTAGACACATGACCATTGGTTTGGATCTTTTTCTATCCATAAATGTGTTCCAAAGCATCCACTTGCAAGGCTAGAACCCAAATTATCTCAAAGAGAATGAAATTCCTAGATCCCATGGTTCAAAACCATGTTTTTGGCTCCCTGTGCAGTTCCCTAGTTAATATTTGCACATACGTAGAAGAGTCCATTTAGAAATTAAGCAGAAGTATGCATTGTCTTACATTAAGGCCTACGCACATGAATTAACGCATGTAAAAACAAAAAGTAAAGTCTAGAACCATTGCTAGTCGTATCTTTCCCAACTAACAAGCTTTGAATGGATGTTTATCCAACCCTGATCCCGTCCATCATGGAGCTACTCCCTCTCTTTGTGGAACCCCTATCCCATAATTAGTGGATCTCATCCCTTGGAAAATGGATCCCATACTTCCCTTCCTTGGCCTATAAAGCTAACACGGGCCTGAGGATTGAAAAGGACTGTTGGAAGTAGGCTTATACTACAAGAATAAGGTTGGAAGGCTATTCATTCAAGGAGAGGGTTAGATATTGTGGGAAAGGACTTAAAACATCAAGGCTTCATGGTTGTAAGACTATTCTCCATTTTATTAATGTAAAGGCAACTATTCTTTCTCAATTATATCTTAGTTGATAGAATTTGCAGGATTCCTTGATTGCCTACATAGATTGTGATTGCATATTGATCAGTTTATGATACATGATTGGATTAATTAGTTCATTTACCTCTTATGATATATGTTGGATGCTTTGATCTCGTGTATGTTTATGTCTATACAGATCTCCTTCAGGACAACATGGATAAGTTGTGGGAAGCAATGGGAATATCTCTAAAGCATCGAGGAGGAGTGGATGACTGAAAGCTCTGAAGGGGACTTCATCAATCATTTCAATTAAATGGTAAGTGGTTTCTATCATAATATTTTTTCAGTCAATCATAGTCTAGATAAAGGTACCATTTCTTGGTTGTTTGTTACTAGATTTCTCTGAGGTCTTGGGAGATCACTCTTGTCGCAAGAGGGATAAGTCCACATAAAAAATTGGTGACTATTTTGGGGAATCATCTCACTCTCCAATTTTATTCTTGTTTGACCTTTTGAACCTTCTATAGAAGCCCTCTCCAAGTGTATGGAAATCTTAAAAATATGGATTTCGGCTTTTATTTGACTAGTTTTTTTATTTTTTCCAAGATTACCCACTATGCACACTTTAGCTTTAGGCACAACACGCACTTCTCCATACTTTTATTTTTGCAACAGTGCATATGCACACTGGTTTGCTCTATGACTTGCGCACATATCGAGAATTTCAGAAAATTTCAATTTTATCTCATCAGGTCCAAAGATTTTGAATTTTCCCGTTTATTTAAACTTGTTTTTGGCTTCTTCAGTCTTTGTCAATTTGATTGGGTGTTTTGAATTTTATTTTTTGAGAAATTCTTAATTTGATTTCCTTTGGTCATTACTCAAGGTTTTGCCTCAGTTCCTTAACAATTTTTGCATGTTTCTTCTTTCATTTTTGCAAAAAAAAGTTCCCCCTCAATCGTTGGGGGGGTTAAATTATGTCTGAGTGTTAATCGCTTTAAGTGTCCTCACATTTGACCTTTGGACTTTTCACCCAATTTCCTTTACTTACACTCGATTGATTATTTAGTTACATTGGTGAAGGAAAATAGCCTTGTTGTTCTTTCGCTAAATTGGAATCATCTTGCGTTTGTTTTGAATAATTCTCTTGCATAGTTATAATTCTCATTTTCATAACATGAATGGAAATTTTGCATAGATTACATTTTCATAGTTTTCAAGCAAATTGTGCATAGATTAAATTGCATGGTTTGGCACTTAGGGCTTTGAATTGCATCAGAAAATTAGAAGTGGTGCATCTTTGAGTTAATATTTTAAAGAAGAGCCTCTCTCCTTACTCTAGCTAGAATTCATCGAAATTAAAAGATCACAATATCATGTTCGATTGCATTAAAGTTTTGAGTCAAGTCATAAGTCCATAGGTTTCACATCCACTTACCCTATGAGTAAATAACAACTCTTAAAATAAATGCTAATAAAATCAATCTAGAATTTTTTTATTATTTTAGGGCACTTTTCCACCTACATTAGATCAGGTTGTAGGGCTTTGGAATAGGGAAGTGAGTTAACTTTCCAAAGATGCAAACAAACATTAACATCTTGTGATAGGGAGAAAAATCCATTCACTGTAATTTTGCTCTGGAAAACTCCCCTTACAACGGAGTCAAGCACGAGATCATATCGGACCTAGTGCAGTGATCAACACCACTTCATTGGTTACAGTAAAGCGATTTACATGTATTAAAAATGGTGTCAAAAGGTACTTGTGAGTCACTTGGAAGTAAACATCAGATTAACCATGTTGAGGAACTTTCAATGGGATTGAGCTTTGTTATTTTTCCCTTGCATGTACATCGGATCTGTGATTGTCCCCCCAGGTTAAATTGTTTTACTTGGTAACCTTAGAGACCATAATCTTAGGGCTTTTATCCGAGGTGACGATAGAGGGGAAGTCCCTGTTGTACCTAGAAAAATGTTGGCTAGACTCACTTGGACCTTTCTAGAGGGTATTTTTCATTCGAGATGGCATAAATCAAGTTTATTTACATCAGATCATGTACACTAAGCAGGTTTTCAACGTAATTGGTTACACCCACTCTATCTTTAGCCACTTTTCACTTTGATCTCTACGACGTTGGCTTTCATTACCAACTAGTGATTTCGTTCTGAAACGCTTGTTTGCATGGTTTTATTCCTTAGATTTACTAGTGCATGTTAATTGATTGTTTTTACTTTTTTAAATACCTTAGGTTTGGATTCTGATTTTCAATTGCTAATTTTGATAGTAAATTTATCTAAGTTGAATCTAATGGAAAAAATGTCTGAAGTTACCAATAAAGACCTCCATTTTCATGGGAACCCTAATCCTCTCCCTGATATTGTAAATTTGAATCCTCCCTATATGGCTACATTGTCTCTTCACAATCGAGTTTTTCACCTCAACTAAGTACATCATCTCAACATCACCAGCCTCTTGTTGACTCTTTACCTTCTTCACCTAACATGTCCTCCTCCCTTTCTTCTTCTTCTCTTGGTAAAATCCTTGATGCTAGTAACCAAGTGACTAAGAAGAAGAAGAAAGGGAAGAAGAAGAAGAAGCAAGATAAGAAAGAAGTCAACCAACCAACCATGGTTGTAGGTAATGGTAATTTTGAGGAAACTTCCACTATGCATCGCAAGCCCAGATATCCTTGCAAGCTTTGTAAGGGTGGCCACTTCCTTATTGATCATCTTGGTATTCGTAAGGTCTTGGAAGTATGGTCAGAAAATTCTTATCAACCTATTGTTGATCCATCAACCAGTGATTGTGAGGTTCCTGGGAAAAGGGGTAAAGTTTGATTTCCTTGTAGGTTATGCAAAGAGATTCATCATAGTCACCTTTTCCCTCACATGGATGAAGCCTCAAAATTGTTGGAAAAAATTATTGTTTCACATCAACAACTTCCAACTGGTTACCATAAAAATTCTCTCAACCTACCGTCAGTTGACTAAGTGATTGATCTAATTCCAAGTACATACAATCCCACTATTCCATTGGAAAGTGAAACACATATCACTCAGGTTGATGATTCATTGGTTGATCAAGTAGTCAACTCATCACCATCTTCAGTTGATCCCACTCTCCCTTTAGAGAGTGAACTTAATACCACTCAGGTTCTTCTTGTTACTTCAAATTCTTCTACACATGGGGGCATTTCACCTGTTTCCATTGATCCCCCTCCAAGTTATGAGGCTACTTCCTTTAATTGGAGTAAATTGACAAGACCTCATCTTCCTTCTTCTACCCCTTTCCAAATCATTGTGAAAGCATATGGTAAGAATGTGCAATGCACAAATGTAGATGAAGGTGCTTCTGTCAGTATTTTATCCTCATTTTCTTGGAAAGCTTTGGGTTCCCCTCAGCTTGTGCCACATAATATTTTGGCTTTTAACAGAACCATTAGCGATCCTTTAAGGATCCTTCCTAATTTACCTATTACTCTGGAAGGTAAATTTGTATGTATTGATCTTATGGTAGTCCAAGGTCCCTTAGATTTCAATTTTCTCCTTGGGCAAGACTATGCCTATGCTATGGTTGTATCGACACTCTTTTGCATGATCTCTTTTCCTCACAATTGAAACATTGTGGTTGTTGGCCAACTTTCATTCGTTGATCTTGATTTGACTACCAACCATCCAACATCCTTGAATGTTCCTTATATGCAAGTGGTATCTACGCCACCACAGGTTAATTATGTGGCAACCCGTCCCATGTTTTCAATCACTGATGCAAGTGAGCCTCTCACTCTTTGCTCGAATTCCTAGGACTTAGATCCGGTAATTGAAATAGGGAACCTCATGGTGGAATTTGAAATGGATTTTCTTACCCCTTTTGATTCTCTTAACATGTATTCCTTCCAGAGAACTATTCTTCCTTCCGATGAAGATCTCTTATAGGCCATCATCGAGAAGCATCCCTTGGCATGTGTTTCTTCCAAATGGAAGCCATGATCCAGCATGTGTTTCTTCCAAATGGAAGCCATGATCCAAGTCACTGAGAGGATAGTTCTTTTACTGTGTCAACCTCGCTAAAAAATGAAATAGGTTCTTATGAGAATAGTTATTTTTTTTCAAGCTCACATAAACATGAAACTACCCATGAGGATAGTTCTTTTACAGTGTCAAACTCATTTAAAAATGAAACAAGTCATTATGACATTGGTTCTTTTACTATGTTAACCTTGTTTAAAAATGAAACAAATACCTGCGAGGATGGTTCTTCTATTGTGTCAACCTTGTTAAAAATGAAACAAGTGCCCATGAGCATAGTTCCTTTTCTTGTGTCAAGCTCGTTAAAAAATGAAACAAGTGCCCATGAGCATAGTTATTTTTCTTTTGTCAAGCTCGTTAAAAAATGAAACAAGGTTCCATGAACATAATTATTTTTCTGTGCCAATCTCATTAAAAAATAAAATAAATCCTCCCCTAATTAAGTCGAGTCTTTCACTTGATCTAGTAAATGAACCTTCATTTCATCCATGAAAGAAAGCACAACACAATAAAAAATAAATTACAGAGCATAAAATATTTAACAATAATGCACACAGCTCTCAGACACCAACTCAATCTAATTTCATTAACATAGGGATATATTTATACATGAGGAGAGGTCTCGAGATGTTGTCAACTCTAGAAATTTCTCAATCAATCAGTCCACAAATAACTCCATAATTCTCTCACGCAAAATAACAACTTTACAATAACACTAAAAATTAACAAATGGATCATTATTCCAACATTTCTCCCCCATAATGATCCTTTGGAAATATTCCATGATCATCTCTAAATCTGCAGAACTTTTCCTTAGACAGTTCTTTGGTGAATATATCAGCTACTTGTTCATCTATTCTACAGTACTTCGACTCGATCACTCCTTGCTGAACCAGATCCCGAACAAAATGATATTGAATATCAATGTGCTTGGTCTTCTTAAGGAAAACAATATTCTTGGTCATCTGAAAAACACTTTGATTATCACAAATCAACAGAGTGGGTTGCTCTTGTTGTTCATGTAGATCCTATAGGATTCTTCTTAACCAAACTACTTCACATGATGTTGTCATTTCCGCTTTATACTCTGCTTCTATTTTCGAGAGATAAATTGTAGGTTGCTTATTAACACTCCAAGAAACTATCGCTAAACCCATACTGAATGAATACCCTGAAGTTCATTTCTTTTCATTCATACATCTAGTCCAATCTGCATCTACATAACCAATAAACCTAAAATATTTTCTAGACCAATATACCAAACCATAACCAATTGTTCCACGTAGATATCTTAAAATCCTCTTTGCTACTTTCCAATGCAATTCCTTGGGTTTTGCCATAAATCTTGATACCATACTGACTGCAAAATAAATATTTGGTTGAGTTGTAGTTAAGTAGATCAAACTTCCAACCAATTAACGATACAAAGTAACATCAATTGAATTGGATTCATCATGTCCATATAGCTTCAACCCAACTTCCAAAGGAGTTTTCGCTAGCTTGCAACTCAACATTCTAAACTTCTTCAAAATGTCCCAAGTATACTTGGCTTGTGACATGAAAATACCATCTTCCTTCTACCAAACTTCAATACCCAAGAAATAATGGAACTCACCAAGGTCTGTCATCTCAAACTCAGCAATCATATGTGACTTAAACCTTTGAAATAGTTATGTATTGTTCCCGTGTAGATCAAATCATCAACATATAAGACAACTATCAGAATGTCTTGTCTCGACTGAAAGATACAGAGATTGGGCTCAGATAAAATTTTAACTAAGCCATGATCCTAAAATTACTTATCAATTCTTGAATACCATGCCCTTGGCACTTACTTAAGACCATACAAGGCCTTCTTCAACTTATAAAAATAATCTTCTTTTCCTAACACTTCAAAACCTTCATATTGCTCCACATAAATTTCTTCATCCATATAGCCATTTAGAAAAGATGATTTAACATCAATTTGAAAAATTGGCCACTTGTATTGTGCATCTAATACAAGGACCATCCTGATTGTATCCAACTTTTCCACACGGGAAAATGTCTCAATATAATCAATTCCTTCTTTTTGTGCATATCCCTTTACAGTTAAATAAGCCTTATACTTATCAATTGTGCCATCTGATTTATACTTAGTTGTATAAACCCACTTAGCGCCAATTACATATTTTCCCTTTTGTAATTTGACCAAGTCCCATGTATCATTTTTCACTAAGGCATGCAATTATGCTTCCATAGTTTCATTCCATTCTTTCTTTCTTAATGCTTTTGCATAATCCTATGGTTCATTCATTTTCATTACCTGTCTCATAAGTGCATAATTCACAATAGAACTTTGAGATCTAGTAACCCTTCTTTCAAAATTTCTATCCAACATACTACTTTCAGAATGACCCCTTTCAAGCCAATTAGGCTTCTTCTTAACTTCATCTATTTTTTGGTGACTTGGAATTTGATTCATCACCAATACTCACAACATCTTTCCTCAATTCAAATTATACCTGATGTGGTTGATAGATTCACTACTCATTAAACACAACATCTCTTCTTATTATCACCTTCCTTGCCTTTGGATCAAACAACTTGTAACTTCTTGTTTCAGTATTTTATCCAATAAATATACACTTCACACTCTTATCATCCAATATCTTCCTCTTTTCCTTAGGAACATGTGCATATGCAGTTCAACCAAAAACTTTCATATGTGCAACACTTGGTTTGTATCCTGACCATGCTTCTTCTGGATTCAAATTCAACACTGCTTTTCTAGGACATTGGTTAAGAGTGTATACAATTGTGTGTATTACTTCAGCCCAAAACTCATTTCCAAGTGACTTAGCTTTTAACACGCTCCTAGCCATTTCAACTATGGTCCTGTTTTTCCTCTCTACAACACCATTTTGTTGAGGAGAGTATGAATTCGTAAACTATCACTTTATTCTATTCTCCCTGAAATAATTTAAAAACTCATTTGACTTGTATTCTCCCCCATTATCTATTCTTAGGGTGAGAATTTTTAGACCACTTTGTTTTCCAACTAAAGCCTTAAACTCAAGAAAATGAGAAAATACTTCAGACTTCTCTTGCAGAAAATACACCTATGTCTTCCTAAAATAATCATCAATGAAAGTGAGAAAATAATGTGCATTCCCAAAAGACACAGTCTCCATTGGATCACACAAATATGAATGCACCAACATTAAACATTCTCTAGCCTTCCATGTTCTATCTGAGAAACTTTCTCTGTGTTGTTTCCCAAAAATACACCCTTCACATACTTTATCATCCAACTTGATATAAGGAAGACCATTCACCATGTTTTGCTTTTTCATCAGCACCAAACTCTAAAAATTTAGATGTCCCATCCTATAACGCCAAATCTTACTATTTGTTTCTTCTGTTGCATTCAAACTTTGTGAATTACTTGAATCAAATGAGAACTTGAAAATTCTATCTTCAGCCATTTCACCTCTTTCTACAACTACTTTTTTATTCAACTTATCCATGATTAAGCACTCTTTATTATCAAACACTAGCTTGTAGTTTTGTTCCATCATTTGTCCTACAGAAAGTAGGTTCTTCTTCAATGTTGGTGTCAACAAAGTGTCCTCAATTAACTTCTTATTTCCATGTAATGCTGATATTGAAACTGTGTCTTTCCCTTTCACCTCAAAAACACTATCATTCCCAAATATGACTTTGCCAAAGCAATTCTCATTAATTTTGGTAAACAACTCCTCTTGAAATGTCATATGAGTTGAAAATCCTAAATCAATATACCATGCTTCACTTTCTTCATTATGTGCCATCAGACTTGAGATGAATAACTTCTCATTCCTAGTCTCTTAAACAACTGTATTAGTACATTTTCGCTCCATATCTCGCATTTTTGCTTAACTATCTCTTTCAAGATGGCCAAATTTTTGGCAATAATAACATTGTGGTCCTCCACCTCTTTCTCCCTTTCTACCTCCATCTCTTCCTTGTCCTCTTTCATGAGATCCATCTCTGCTTCTTCCTCTACCTCTCAAAGGAGATGCATTTCCTTGTGAATTTTGTTGATTTCTGTTTTGATTCTGATTATGATATGGACCCCTACTCCTTCCTCTTCCTCTATGTTTTGCAGAAAATACATGTTCTACTTTCTCAAATAGTTGATTCTCTGCAACAGTTAACAAGAATCCACTTAATTCATCAATTTTCATGGTATTTCAATACTTGGAGACCATAATACTGGTAGTGACCATCTGAAACTTAGGCATAACACTTTTTAAAATCTTTCCGATTAGCCTTCTTTCTAAAACATCTTCACCTAATGACCTCATCTGATTAACAAGATCTTGCATTTTTTTTATGTAATTATGAATGGATTCATTACTTTGCATATGAGAATTTTCAAAATTCCTCCTTAATGTTTGTAGTTTAGCTACAACAACACCTTCATATGTGTTTTTTAAGATATCTCATGCTTCTTTAGATGATATTTCACCACTGATTCTTGGAAAAATAGATTCTTCAAGAGTGCTTCCTATAAGTGAAAGTGTTTCATTATCTTTCTTAATAAGTTCCTAAGAGATTTCTTTTCATCGCCACTTAAAGCTTTGAATTCATCATGAGAAGGCATGGTGTATCCATTAGTTACAAGTTCCCATAAATCTTTGGTGATGAATATAGGTTGCATACGTTTGCTCCAATAAAAAAAAATATGTGCCAACAAATTTAGACAATACAATACTGCTTGTCGCCATGAGAAGAGTAAGATAGAATTAGATAATTAGAGAGAAAGTGCACAATGAAAACAACGTGTCCAATGTCCCAAAAATTGGGACTCAACCACCACCACAAAATATCATTTTTATTGAATACTAAGTACAAAAATGATGCAACAATTGCACAATTACAACCAAATTCTTCTTAAAAATGAATTAATCATCAATGAAAATGATTAATACTTTTCATCCTCCATTTTCAACTTTGTTACCAATCCTTTTTTATTTTCACAAAATATCCTTTTAAAAGTTTAATAACCAACTCAATTAAAAATTATTCATTCTCAGTGATACTCACTCATTCTCTCTCCTCCCTGTATTTCCCACTACTTATCTCTCCAACTCATAAAAATTCACTAATTTAATATCCCATGGAGAATGGAAAGTTCATTTAAAAAAAAAAAAATTAACTACATAAATTCACTCACTTCATAAAGTCACGTGAACTTTCACTTAGTGAAAAAACAAAATTAATGGATATCCATGGATTCTTGTTAACCCCATAAAACGATGTGTGCATTACACTCCATAAATGGGTTTGTGGCTCTTCGGACGTGTGGCGGTTTATGTAAACGCTGCAATGTTCTCGAAATGCACTCTCAAAGGCGGTGACTTTACAATACTCCACACAGCACGTAAGTCCGCAAATGTCAATGAATTCTGTAGATTCAAATTTCAACGCAGATTTGGTTGCTCAACATTGCAATGCAGCAACAGCTACATGGACAAGTTTAATGAGTGCATGCAATGTTTCACTAACGCAACTTCTCTTTGTATGTAGGCTTTCAGAGACATGCAGATCCTCGTAATATAGTTAGTGCAGAAAACAAAATATGGATGTAAAAACAGTGATTCTTCACAATTCGGTGAGTGAACAAAAAAAATTGCACATAATTTTTTTTGAGTGAACAAAAAAATTGCACATAATTTTTTTTTACCGGCAACAATTATGTGTGGTTCCAATACTATTACATGGGACTCCTCCACAGTGGCTGCATGCTCTCGAATGCCTTCACAACATTCCAAAAATTTCAAACTATGCTCTCATCTTTCAAGAGAGCTTCACAATATTCCACAACTTTACAAATTCTGAGAACTTCGGTTCTAAGCCAAATAAAAGAAGCACAACGCAGTAAAAGATAAATTACAATGCATAAAATATTTAACAATAATGCGCACAACTCTCACACACCAATTCAATCTAATTTCATTAACACAGGGATATATTTATGCATGAGGAGAGGTCTCTGAATTTGGTTGACTCTAGAAATTTCTCAATCAATCGATCCACAAATCACTCGACAATTCTCTCACAAAAAATAAAAACTTTACAATAACACTAACAATTAACAAATGGATCATTATTTCAACAGCCGCCTATTAGTAACCAATAGTCTACTCAAGCGAATAAAACGAAGCTTGGGGGGCATGTGCCTATGTCGTTATGCTTGGGGCATGAAAACTTATTCCAACATAGTTTTTCTCTATTTCAAGCTTGTATAAAAATGAAATCAATCTCGAGTCCATTTTAGTTATTATTTTCAAGACTCATTAAACTCATGAAAATTCCAAGCTTCTTTTGCTATTTTTGCATGCTCGTAAAATGTACATGAGAATGTTGAGTTATTTCTGTCTTTTCTTGCTCATTAATTAAATTGAAAGTCGGTGAGTTGAGTATATTTTTATCACTTTTTTGAACTCATTAAAACCTATGAAAAGAGTGAAAACAAAGAGTTCTCTTTATGCCTTTTCTAGACTCCTTAAACATGAAAATGTCACCGAGTACTTCACTATTCGAACTCGTGAAATTAAATGAACAATCGTCTATTTAGTATAAGTTTACCCCTTTTACGCACAGAACTAGACTTTTTACAAAAAAGGTATACATTGACTAATCATGGTCAATAGAGTTTTCTCCTGCATTATTTTACCCTTTTTTGGGCTTGAGGGACTCAATTTACGAAAAAGAACAATGTGGAGTTTACTTATGCTTTTCTCCTGACTCCATAAAATTGAAAAACACCGAGCTTTACTTTCTTCGGGCTCATTAAAATTTACATTGAAAGAGATGAACAAGTTTACTTTTTGTGTCTTTTCAAACTCTTTAAACATAAAAAAGACATCGATTTACCCCTTCACTAGACTCGTAAAATTTAAACAGTGTAGGAATCGTTAAGCATGATGACACTAAACCACTTCTTCTTAGTGTTTGTTAAAAATAATTCGAAGTACTCATCTGAAGGGTGAGCTTACAGGACATGCATATGTTATCCTCTTCAAGCTTGTAAAAAATAAAGAGGTACTCGCTAGTAATGGTGGGGGAAAAGTGAGAATCTTTGTTTTTGTTTTATAAAAAGATGTAACTATTGAACATAACACTCTGTCACTTTTTGTGTCCGGATTGGGAAATCCACTTGTCTCCTAATTGACCATACCTCATTGAAAGTCTTCAATTGGTTTTTGGTATTATGTTTTGAGTCAAATGTTGCCAAGTCAGAATGTCATGTCATTGATATGTTTAAGAGAAGTCTAACCTTAGTTCAAATTACTTTTCAATTCATAGATTTCAATCACGTCGACCATCCCTGAGTCAGTCATGGATTACTCCAAACTGTTGTTATTCAAACTTGACATGGGTTTTGTGTCGTAGGCCCTCCTGCAACGAGTCGCTTCCTATCGACTTCAACTCACTATCGAGGAATTTGATCTACAAACCTTTAGTACCTTGGAGCCAGCATGCCTTAATGGCAGGTTTCTCACCTTCAATGACAAGTTCTCATCATTGACCTTCGATCGAATGATTGTATGAGTGTTCGACATCAACACATTTATTCGCACTTCATAGATTGTACTAGAAGTACCTTGAGTGCCATTGTCATTATTGGTGGTTTCTCTTGCACTTGTTAACGGTTCACATCATTGACCAGTAATCAAGTGGTTTCTACCATGTTCAACTTCGAGACATTTACTCGCATGGCTAGATTTGTACTATGGATCGAGAGATGGAGATCAAGACTGGATCTAGTTTCATCCATCCAAGCTACGTGGATTTATTAAATATTCATGATTGTAAACATAAGATCCATTAATGGTTGCATCCACACTATGTTGTCTATTGACATGGATCTCCATATATATTTCCATACTGGTTATTTGAAACATTTATACTTTAAGTATGGGAATGCCTACCTCAACGATGATTATATATTGCATTGTAATGTTTGTTTGATTGTTTCAGGTCTCCAACTACATTCTCTAACCCAAAACTTGGCATGATAAAGTGCTTCAGTCATCAAAACATCTCTTCTGACTTTGCAATTTAGGGGGCAATTTGTTACACGTCATTTTGTCACATTAGGCAAATGACCATCAGTTTGGATCTTTCAATATCCATAAATGTGTTCCAAAACATCCCCTTGCAATGCTAGAACCCAAAATATCCCAAAAAGAATGAAATTCCTACATCCCATGGTTCAAAACATTGTTTTTAGCTCCTTGCATGATTCCCTAGTCAATCTCTGCGCATACGTAGAATTCCATTAGAAATTGCGCAGAAGTGCACATTGTCTTAAATTGTGGCTTGCGCACATGACTTAACACATGTAAAAATAAAAAGTAAAGTCTAGAAACATTGTTAGACGTATCTTTCCCAGCTAACAATTTTCGAATGGATGCCTATTCAGCCCTGATCCCTCCCATCATGGAGCTACTCCCTCTCTTTGTGGAACCCCTATCCCACCATTAGTGGATCTCATCTCTTGGAAAATGGATCCCAAACTTCCCCTCCTTAGCCTATAAAGCTAACACAGGCCTGATGATTGAAAATGATTGTTGGAAGTAGGCTTATGCTGCAGGAATAAAGTTGGAAGGCTATTCATTCAAGGAGAGGGTTGGATATTGTGGGAAAGGACTTGCAACATCAAGGCTTCATGGTTGTAAGACTATTCTCCATTTTATTAATATAAAGGCAACTGTTATTTCTCAATTATATCTCTGTTGATAGAATTTGTAGGATTCCTTGATCACATACATAGATTGTGATTGCATATTGATTAGTTTATGATACATGATTGGATTAATTAGTTCATTTACCTCTTATGCTATATGTTGGATGCTTTGATCTCATGTATGTTTTTGTCTATGCAGATCTCCTTCACGACAACATGGATTAATTAGTTCATTTACCTATTATGCTATATGTTGGATGCTTTGATCTCATGTATGTTTTTGTCTATGCAGATCTCCTTCACGACAACATGGAGATGTTGTGGGAAGCAATGGGAAGATCTCTAAAGCATCGAGGAGGAGTGGATGTTCGAAAGCTCTGAAGGGGACTTCATCAATCGTTTCGATTAAACGGTAAATGGTTTCTATCATAGTATTTATTTCAGCCAATCATAGTTTAGAGAAAGGTAGCAGTTCCTGGTTGTTTGTTACTAGATTTCTCTGAGGTCTATGGATATCGCTCTTGTCTGCAAGAAGGATAAGTCCACATAACAACAAGGCTACAATAACTGGCATGGAAGGGTTAAAGAGCCAAAAATTTAAATGGCCATAACTTTTGATTAGTAAGTTGGATTTCGATAAAGCTTATATCATCATAAATCTCTTGACGAGTTGAATGTCATGGTGCAGTCCAAAGTTTATTCTACTAGCTTTGGAAAGGGAGGAATCTTGGAACCCCATTTCCCTAATGAGACCGTGGAAGTTGGGTTAGGGAAAAGTAACACTTCCCATTCAACTTATAAAGTATAAGGGGGTGGGAGTTAGTGTTACAATTATAAGCAATTAATGAATCAACCCAAGCATGTTCATTTTAACATATCCATTGATTTTCATAATGATGTCAGGAATCAGCAGGGTACATCTAATTCACAAAAGGGAAGGAACCAAAATGAAAGAATGGAACCCCCCATGGAAAAAAAGCTTCACAAAGGATCCACAAGCATCATTGAAGCAAGAGTTACGAACCAGTTGAAGGATGAGACTCTTCCAAGGAACAACTTTAGAAGATCAAGATCTCCCTATATCTCCTGGTATCAAAATAAGTTCTTTTGTTATTGTTTTCCATGCACAAAATTTTTCCACAAAGAGTAGGATTGCAGAACTCATGAAATGATTAGGTATAGAGCACATGATTAAATTCCTAAGCTTAGACATATGGATCAAATTAAAAATAGATATATGGGTCATTTCCATCAATTTTGAAGCCCAATGTTACATGTTACATATGTCACAATCAAGGACACACAACATGTGATTATAGACTCAAATTGAGATGGAATAAGTGATAGGGACTTGCTATTAATCCAAGAATCAACTCTATATGATGGAGAAGTATATAGGAAAAACCAAGGTTAGGTTTAACCCCTCATATCTAATCCCTTGAGGAAATATTCTTCAAGATCATAACTTGTTGAATCAAAACTTGAAGAAGCAAGGTTATGTAGAAAGAATAACCAATTGTAGGAATAATTTATTGGCATGGGTGTAGCGCATGAACAATGATAGGGGGAGATTCCATTTGCATTACCAAGTATGACTCGATGATGATATCTTAGATATAAAGAAGTGTAAGGACATATGAAGATTTATATTAGAATATGGAAGCATATTGAGATTTTATTGATAAGGTCCACAAGAAGCATGGTTTCAATGCAGACTCCATTAGGTCCACAGGATAATTCAAGGGCATTTAGAGAGTGGAAACATGACAAGAACTTACCAATGAAGGAAGCTTGGTCTCAAGGGGAGACTTTATTAGATCCCTAGGAAATTCTAGGAACATGTGGAGAAGCATTGAAAACATGGTATTAGTGGGAGACTTTATCAGATCCATAGAAAAGTCCAGGAACATTTGGAGAAGCATTGGCATGCACTTACAACATAGTCTTAGGGGAGACTCCACTTATATCAGGATCAGGTTCACACACAATCATGACAACTTGTTTGGAAACCATGTCCCTTTTCCACTGATGTCAAGGCGGTAGAGAATGCAGACATTGAAAAGGGAAGACAAAGAAGCAACAAGATCAAGAAACATGTCAAAATGCAAGAGAATGCAGACATGACAGAAGGCAGAAAAGGAAGAGAAGCAAAAAAATCAAGTAGAAGTCCCTAGTAGCATGCCAAGGGGAGTTTCGTCCCATTTCCATCAATGAATATCAATGTCGGGTGGTGTTTCCATTAATGACAAAGGGGAAATTGTTGAACATAGTATTTTCATTGATGACAACAAGTGTTGTTGATGTCAAAGGTGTTTCCTAAGGAACCAAAAATATCATTCACTAATCAAAGGAAATAGTATGGTAATTAGATCTCTTACCTACCCTCATCATGTGAAGTCAAAAGAGGTGTGACTTTTATTGATTTTTTCAAAAGGTTGTGATGTATTAATGAGTTTATGGATAGCATTATTAGATAGTCCCCATCGAGAGCTTTCCAATAGTATATCACACTCAGAAAAAATCCTCCCAAATAAGTTATTTCCATTTGAAGATTAGCAATAGTAAAGGGCCCAAACTATGGAGCCAAACCCACAAACACCAAATTTTTTAAACAATGCACATCTTCTAGCTGGATCTATGGTTTAGAGATCACATCTATGGTGGAAAGTGACCAAAATTGCATGAAAGTTAACGCATTTAAAAGTTGAAAATATTTGCTTAGATCTAATGGATCTAATGGTTGGATAAAGAATTAAACAATGGAAGATGTGTCATGGTGCCCAAACTTTAGCCTTCCTAATGAACTTATCCCCTAGAAACACATGGAAATTACTGATTTGATGATTTGGTAGTGACATGCCCCTCTTACACAAGAAACTATGATGTGGAAACAAAGATGACATGGCAGGATTTGATTGGACAGAGGAGATGACATGGTAGTGACATGTCCCTCCTGCATAGTCAGCTATGATGTGGAAGCAATGGTGACATGGTAGGATTTGATTGGATAGGGGATATGATGTGGTAGTGAGGATGATGTGGCACTGAAAGAGATTAACACATCATCAAGATTATGTGAGTTGGATGAATGGGGAAGTGAGGGATTACGAAACAAACCAAGTCATACGACCAACAAAACTATGCAGTGAGTCATTACCTTTTAGGAGCAAGCATATATGCATACACATCATCCAAAACTATAGCACACTCAGGCATTATCTTGTCATGGATCTCCTAAGTTTGAATCAATAACCATACATACTATACAAAAACATAGTCGTGTGAGGGCTTTTCCCTTACACCAATCAAACTGAATGAGCTTTGCAAATATATCACCACGGCAGTGCTTGAAACTCGAACCTATGTTCAAAGGTCTATATGTGTTGAATTGAAAGTGTCTAGATTGAGTTGAGGTCATATGTATTTATATGAGGTAATATGTATTTATATGTCCATGCCCTTATATAAATACATGTGACCTCAGTTCAATCTAGACACATTCAATTCAACACATATAGACCTATGAACATAGGTTCGAGTTTCAAGCACTGTCGTGGTGATATATTTGCAAAGTTCATTCAGTTTGATTGGTGTAAGGGAAAAGCCCTCACATGATTATGTTTTTGTATAGTATGTATGGTTATTGATTCAAACTCGAGAGATCCATGACAAGTTGATGCATGAGTGTTCTATAGTTTTGGACGACGTGTATGCATATATGCTTGCTCCTAAAAGGTAATGACTCACTACATAGTTTTGTTGGTCGTATGACTTGGTTTGTTTTGTAAAGGTTGAGGATTTGAGTCTAGTCAGGCTTGGTCAAATTTTTATATATGGGGTTAATGGCATGCCTAATTTGATCATTTTGTCAAATAGTTAGACATTTTGTAGATCCCTAAAATGCCATTTTGTAGAATGAACCTGGATTATGCCATTCTTTCGAATGATTAAATTTTGTATAGTTTTATGTGGTTCTATATGGTTTTTTGAGGTTTATGTGCTCATTTTAAGGTGAAATTGGATTCTAGAATAAGCATGATGATTAGGGTTTAGTTGTGAAAAGTCTTGATGATATATTTTGTCAATGTTATGTATTTTGGGGGTACATGAGTAGATTGAAGTGAATATTATGTAGATGGCATGAAGAAGTTCCAAGAAGGGTTTTATGTGACCAGGATAATGAACAGATGGTGCCAGGATATGATCACATTCTAACAACAATTGTATGATTAGTTTGAAGACTTACATTGATTGAAGAGCAGGTGGATATAGTCTGAAATATTATGAAAAGTGGTCCCCAAGAAGTTGAAGAAGGAGGTGGGTGCTTCCACTGAGGTTGGTGCCTCAATCAAGTTGAAGCCTACAACAAGTCGAAGCTTGCATGTTTCTGAGGTTGGTGCCTCAATTAGGTTGTAGCCTATTACAAGTTTCTACTTGCACATTTTCGAGTTTGGTTCCTCAATCAAGTTGTAGCCTATTGCAAGTAATTGCTTGAATATCTTGGGGTGGGCGCCTCCAACAAGTGAGTGCCTGCAAATTGAGGCTATGAATTGAAGAAGAAGAAGATTTGTTTTTCACTCGTAAGGGTTTCCGTGTAAAAGCTTGTGTCCTATTGTGTTGATGTGATGATGGCTTCTTAATGGACTATTTCATTTATTGTTATACTACAAATTTTTATGATACATTACTACATGTTTTATTATTAATGATAAGTTTTGAAATAATAAGTTCTCCACCACTAGAGTTGTCCTCATCGTAAGCTCTTTCTGCTCTAACATATTGTATGGTGCAATAATAAGTTGTCTCTTAGAATTCACATTCAAAGTAATAGAACCAATATCACAAATAAAAAACTCATTTAAATAATCAAAATTTAAGAAAATTTCATTAATCTACCAACACCATCATAGAAATTTTTTCTATTAAAAGAAAATCATAAACTCAAAAAACACAAACAATACCAACTATACATTTTTGCTAATAAACTACCTAATTAACATCATTATCATCGTCAACTTGAAATCCTTATATCCAAGGACAATTTTAGTAACCCCACATTCAAAGAAAAACATTCAACTCCACTCTGAACTTGTAGGTAGATATGTTCACTTAGATTTGCAATCTAAGTCACACAGTCACCAATGCTCACAACTGATCAAACTTAGGCAACACCTACATTTTATATGGACAAGTGCCCCACTTCCCGTTTCAACCATAGACCAGCAATGAGGGATTACAAGGGATTATGTAAGAGATGAATTTGTTTAACAGCTCATAATGACTATGTAAGCCTAATAGTTTCTTATGTAGCCACGATTAAAATTTCCGAGGCTTATCATTAAGCAATGGAACACTATCAAATAATATGCCACTGTTAGAGGAGAGGCGCTTATCCATAGCAATTAAAATTAACACAATTATAAATGCCAGATAATTAAGCTTTGAGTACCATCTCAAACAAATCTCCATTACGTTTCACAGCTTGATCAACGGGAGCGCTCTCCCTGTCAGGGCATTTATCTCTTCTCATAGCAGTTCTGCGATTGTTCTCCCCATTTTGTTGTCTCTGTTATCATGCAATTGCTGCCTCGGGTAGTCTGTTCAGGATTTCCACTCCCATCTCTGGAGATATAGTGCCCATTTTTCAAACCAGACTACTATCACCTGCTCTTCTGGTAAGTTGCGCTGTTTCTTTACACATTATTTTTTGTGTTTCGATCAATCGATTTTGTTGGGTCGTCAATTTGATCGATGAATTTGTTACCCTTTTGATCAAACCTTTTTCTCAGTCAGTTTGGTGATTTGGGTTCCTGCCAGAACTTTGATCTGGAAATTGAAAAAAGCAAGCACTGGTCTTGAGCAATGGTGGCTTCTTGATCATATCAGGATTTGCTTTTGCAATTCTTTTTAGTTGGGGTCGGCATGCTCCATAGCTGTGATCCGTTCAATCTTCTCGTTTAATGGTTAGAGATCCAGTTCTCTAAATTAGTTAGTGCAATTTGAGCCCTCGCCCGCCCTTGTACGCCTCTTTGAGGGCTCTGATCTTTGAGAAAGTTTGAGATACTGTTGCATGGAAGTGTATCCAATGGAGAATTCTGATAGTATTTGGCAATGGTGCAAAGCTCGCAAGAAACATTTCACGATGAGCAAAATCCACTCTATTGCAGATGGATTCCATTCGGTAGCTGAAATCGGTTCTCTTGTGGACGGGTCCTCTCCAAACATTAGTCGCAAGGGAAATCAATGCATCGAGGATTCTCTCTTCCGCAGATCTTCCGCAACTTTTGAAGGAAATTCCTTAAAATCGAGAGCTAATTGCAGGGACATATGCTTGCCGGTCAAAAATTTAATTGGGGAGGTTGGTCCCTTCAAGAATGGAGATTCAATAAAATCCCCAATATCAGTAATTCGGCATCATGTATCTTCATCTGAGACTAATTCAGATACAGTGTCAAATCATCCAAACGGTGATTCAGGCCTCAATGGTCAGTTCTTGCCCCAGCTTTTGGGTATTGCGGATGAAGATTATGTGGAAGCTCCGGCTTTTTATGAGAAGAAGCAAGCATCCAAATCTCGAGTGTGGAGAAGGGGCCAAAAAGCAGCTCTTAAGCAGAACAAGTTGTTCTCTGATGGGGCAATGAAGCGCACTTCAAGTCAGTATGCAGCCTGCAACAGGGAACCCTTGTTGAAGGCATCTTCATCTTCTTCAATTTCGAAGGTGATTGCAGAGGACATGGAGTTGCAGTCACCAAGTATGAATGGGGAAATGAGGGATTTGAGTTCTAATTACATTGATTGGCCCTGCCATCCGCCTGCTACCAAGAAACCCAAGAAGGATCGGGGCTTGGTCTCTGAAACCTTCAAGAGCCCTTTCCAAATTGAGAATCAGAAGGCCAAATCTGAATTCTTATTTCCAGGGCTTCATCTTTTAGCTGATATGGCGGTTCGGTCTCTGCAAAATCACCAGTCCCGTTTCCCTGAGAATATCTCACAAAAGAAAAGGATTAGAAAGGCGATGTTCATCCCTACAGAAGTGCCTTTCTTGCAGAAGAAAGTGGTCAGGAGAACCAAAAGTGCTTTTAAGCATCACCAGCCGGATGCTCTGCAAACGCTTCATGATTTACAGAAGAACCTGAGTTCTGCCAATTCAAAGCCTCTCTTGACAGCTGATAACATCTGTAGACTGGGTGACGCAGCATGCATAAAGCAGAGTGAAAATCAAGGTGTAGGTAATGGGGTCGATAGTGATCTAATGGTGATCCCACAATTGCGCTGCTCTAAGAGAAGTAGATCTCAGGGATTGCCGTCCAAGTATTCTGACTCTGTTCTCCAGCCATGGAAGAGAGGCACTAGAAGATAATTCAAATCTTCATGTTTGTTGATTTAGGACTGAAATAATTGTGTGATTTTTTCAAGTTGGCACTGATTGTTTGATGTAAATTTCTGAATGCTGCCTACTGAAATACTATCTACATTGGAGAGAGAGGAAGTGCGCTCTATCTCCATAAACGATATGTAATTGAGAGAAGACCATTAACAGGCATTTTTCCTTTTCTGGTTCTGGCTTTCTCTCTCCATTGTATTGAGTGTACATTATGAAACTTTTATGAAAGCAGATTTGACTATCCATTAATTTGTTTACAGCAGAGGAGTTTCATATTTTTCTTTCAAGTTGTCATCCAGCTCTGTTCTAATTATAAACCTTTGCATTTCTGCGAACTAACCATTCTTTACTATAAAGACCTCTGCTTGTAACATGTACCAGTAATTGAATTTGAGTAGTTGAACACTTCATAACATGAATTTTTGGTATTGCTTGGTGTTAATCAATTTTCTGTTCTAGTTGAATATTGAAGGAATTTTCCAACTGATCCTTTATCAAGTAAAACAGAATCCATATACTGATGTTCTGGCCATTGCTCATAAGCAAAATGAAAGAGATTCCTAGATGCCAATTTGTGCTGAATACTCTGGTTGGCATTATGATATATTTAAAATCTCTGATACAAGTTTTACTTAGTATTATATGACCTCGTAATAGTGTGGCTTTATTTTTTTGAGTCTTTCTAGTTTTCCTTACCATAAATATATATATTTCTTGTGCTTGTTTTCTAAGCTCTCACCTGTAGAACAAGGGAAATTGGAATATAGATGGTGCATGGAAATCGGAATATAGATGGTGGATGGGTTGAGGGTCACGCTTGCAGAAATTATAATACATTTTTAATGTGATTCATTCCCGGCCAAATATTTATAATAGTTGTTTCTCTTATAGAAAGTGAGGGACAGGCGTTTAATGACATGCCGATATTCATAATTCTGAAGTGAATCATCGCATGTTTTAAGATAATTGAGTTTTTTAAAGCCATTTTTGTGAGGAAACGAATTGTATATAAACCAACCAAATTCATTAAAAGTTTGACAACATTGTAGGCTTGCAGGCTTGCAATCTGCTGGGTTAGGAATAAGAATATTATTATATTTTTAAATTTATTTTTAATTTATTATTAATTATTATTTTTAATTATATTTTAGGTATTAGGGTGGATTTGTTAAACTTGATTTGATCAAATTACATGTGGTTTTGGGTTTCAAGTTACAAGCATTTATGGTTTTGTTCATGGTATTCATTTTCAATGTAGCTTATTTAAAGGTCGATCAAGTTCATGCTAAATTGTCTTAGTGGCCATTGGGAACAAACAACAGTGCCTTTAGACATCACCATCTCTCTCGGTGCTTGTGATCCTAACATCTAGTATTAGAGTGAAGTTTAGAAGTAACGGAGGTTTAGAGGTGATTGTGGTGAAGGAGTCAAAGTTTGAGTCCTCTTAGGAATGACCATGGGAACAGGAGGATGTATGCGTATCGAAATTATAGAAGAAACGACCGAGACAAGTAGCAAGGCAGTCTTAGAAGGAGGCATAGCTACAACCACAGGCAAAATAGAAAGGCAAAGTAAAAGTATGAATCAAATAAGTTAGAGAAACCGAGAGAGTGGTAGGATGCATGAAAAGAACGGAGATGAATGAAAATAACATAGATGGAATAAAGAGTGTTGAAGGAGCCAATGTGAATGAGTAAACACCCAAAGGATTTTTTGGTCCAAGGGATTTCCCTAGGAAGTTGTAAGACCTATGTTCAAGCAGACATGTTGCATAGTTGTAAGGCCTTAAGAGCTTTCTCGGGCATGCATGCAATGCAAGTGGCGCATGGAGTCATTAAGCTATGGAATCGATCACTTGAAGAGATACCAGGGTAACAGGTGTATTGGTATCCTAGCTTGAGGGGAGGAATGTGAAAACTCAAATGAGATGGTTGATGAACCATGTACGTGAAAAAGGTATCCTAGATAACTAGCGGATTCAACAAAAATGAATAGGACTAGGTCAATCTCCTAGAGTCAAGTTTAAGGGGGGGATTGTTAAGGTGGATCTGGTAAACTTGACTCGGTCAAGTTAACTGTGGTTTTGGGCCCAAGTTTACAAGCATCCATGGTTTTGCCTATGGTATTCATCTCCAATGTAGTCTATTTAAAGACTAATCAAGTTCATGTTAAATTGTCTTAGTGGCTATTGGGAACAAACAACGGTGTCTTTAAACATCACCATCTCTTGATGTTCTGTGATTCTAACATTAAAATTATTATTTATAATTTGATTTTCTAATTTAAAATTAATATATAATATTGTTATTTTTATTCCCATGACCTTGTAGGACAAATACCCTAAGCTTAATCATTTGTTATTATTATTATCCAATTTTAGGTCACAACCAAGCTAGACACCAAATTGGTGTATGAGACCCCCTTGTTTGTGGGACAAGGGACCCAACTCCGCGCAACAATTTGACTGCTAAGTCAACAAAGGCATACATACTTTACCCCCCTTTGGTTTTGAACCTATCACCTCTTAGGAGGAAACACATGCTCTTAACCATTAGGCTCACTCATACTCTAAAAATTAAAAGATTATATATTAATAAATTAAATGGAATTATTTAAATAATTTATATAAATATAAATCAAATAAAATTATTTAACTACTTCATACAAATATATATTTATAAAAACCTTTAGGGGTGTGGTTTGTTGGTCAATGAATGTGTTGCTAAGGCATTCATGTTGTGGTGCAGGTCACAAGTTCAATTCTTGATTTACTCGTGTATCATGCTTAGGGGTGGTGTAGTTGCACCTAGAGATTATAATAGCAGTCAATGAGTATCAACCCTCTGTCATGCGAGTATGAGAACCACTATGTTATCAATTCCGCCAACATAAAAAAAATAAGGCATAGCCTAACTTATAGAGATTATAATAGCAGTCAATGGGTATCAACCCCGTGTCATGTAAGTATGAGAACCACTATGTTATCAATTCTGCCAACATAAAAAAAATAAGGCATAGCCTAACTTATAGACGAAATAGCCTTTTTCACCATAATTTACCAAAATCCGGCAATACAATTTCAAGATTTTTTGTTGTTTAAAATACATTTTTGAATGCATAAATGGATTCAACGCCTTGAAAAACCATTGGGGCACTCAAATTATGCATATTAAACCATTTAAACTCAATTTTTAAAAAACTATGCATATTAAACCATTTAAACTCAATTTTTAAAAAACTATACATATTAAACAATTTAAACTCAAGTTTTTAAAAATCGTTGTAAGATTTTGATTAAAATTAATCAAAAAAATCTCTGTGAAAAAGACTATTTTACCTATAAATTAAACTATACCAAAAATAATAATGATAATAAAATATTAAAAAAACATACATTCATTAAAAAATATACCAAATTTCACTTCATAAATTATCAATTTAATCGTTTTAATAAAAAATATTAATACTCCATATTAATTATAAGACCAATATTCATAAAATTAAAGTCTTTAAATTTAAATGTGTTACTCTATCAAAAGAATTCTCGAAATCATTTGTTTAGCTTAATGTTAGTGTCTAAGAATGTATTTGGATTTTTCTAACAAAGAGAGACATATTAAATCATTTGTTTAGCCTAATGTTAGTGTTTAAGAATGTATTTGGATTTTTCTAAGAAAGAGAGATATATTGCATTTTATTCTAAGAAAGAGAGATATAGTGCATTTTAGGAAGAGATCTAAGGACAAAGACATGTGCATATACTTTAGAATAAATATTGGTGTATAAAATGTTTACACGGAATATAGAATAAATGTGAATGCAATTTAGTTTGGGTGAAAAATATGTTAAATGAAGCATAATAAATATTTTAATTTATATTTAAAACAAAAATAATAATAATTCATTTTAATAAATTAGTATATATTTATTTTATATTCACAGATTTTATGTGAACAAGAGATTTTGTCTAATTTTTTTTGTAAGTTAAGATGAATTTATGTTAATAAAAAGTTTGATATTTACATTATTCTTATGTTATTAGAGGTAACGTGTGTTATAGTTTAAATTTTAAATAATATAATACTAACCTAAATTAGCTCTAAGGGATAGATCAGTTGGTCGAGTTCTTGTTGCTAAGTATCTCGTCTATCGGGATGTCACAGTGTCAATTCTCCTCACCACCCTTGGGATTATGCCTTACTAGTTTGCCCGATGGGTAGATCTCTTCAGGTTGATCTACTTGGATTTTCCCGTGGATGTAGCGGTCACTCGATGTCCATGACCCGCCTTAAAATAAATAAATAAAATACTAACCTAAACTAATAAATACAAAAAAAGTTGGTTTGTTTGGATGTTAAGTATCACAACTTATATTATGAGTATTGTGTATCCTTATTTTAAAGTTTACACCGGCATAATTTGAACCTGTGTTATCAACTTTCATTGTAATGGACTTTTATATTCCCTTACCATCAATCCATGAACTATTTGCCATTTATCACTACTACTTAAAAAATGTTAACAAAGGTTTTTTTGCAAAGGTTAATCTCAAAGTTTCACATATTTTAACGTATTTTAACATAGGTATTGGGCATAGGTTTTGGTAAAATAGGGTATAGTGCACTAAATTGTTATAGATGCATTGGTATACATGATACAAAAGCATGTTAGTGTAGGGGTATACATGATACAAAAGCATGTTAGTGTAGGGGTATAGGCACCAAAGGAACTTTCTATAGGATGGATCTCTAATAAGAAAATCACATTGACAATGGATGTCCAATCTCTTAAAAGACCAAATGACATCCATACTTTTATATGACACAATGAAATAATTTTCCATAGCAATTCAAGCCCATTTATTATGAAAACATAGTTTGCACTTGTTATTAGTTGTATATCAATGTCTTAACCAACACATTTATTCTTATACAACATATCGTGATACAATTTTACATAAGGAGTTATACTTGTTTATATGTCATTATAGCACAGGTGCACTATAAGTTAGTGCATCATAAAGTATCAGGTGCAACATAATTAAAGAAAAATAAAAATGCATATTTGTGTTTATTGCTCAGTGCATCAATAAGTTGATTTCTTAGGTGCATTTGTGTGCTTATGAGATAGGAGCACTATATTATGTATTAAATTTGGAAGATTTTATTTTATTTTTTTAATTTTCCATGTATTTCACTATTAGCTTCATTTCTCCATTTTTAGCACCAATGTGCCTTGGTAGACTGAGTTATTGTCACTCGCTTGCTAGTAATTTAACATCCATCAACCATTGTAAGACATTATTCAAGGGTTTCAGGTTTTAAAATTTCCATTTCAAAAACATTAATTTTAATTTCTTCTACCACTACTATGGAACCTGAAGAGAAACCACTAAAATAGGTAATTGTTTAACAATCATAATTAATTGTTTTTACTTTAATTATTTCCCTTTTATATGTGGGAATTTAATTTCTTTCTTTCATCCTAAAATCTATGGTGCCTTGATGCTTGTATTAATGCACCATTTCTTGGTGTGCAATATTTTTTCATTTCAATGCATATATTAAGAGATTTTATTAAATTTTTGCTCAAGGAAGCACTTGCATGACAAAGGAATGAGATGATGGATCATTTTCATAGATCCTTTCACGATTTCCAACAAAGGCCAAGGCACCTTCAACAAGTGGCAATTTTGAGGTGACACCTTTCAAGGAATAAGTTAGCTTTGATATCCCCTTATTTGAAGGCTAAATAGATGCAGATGCTTTAGAGAAATGCTTAAATGTGTTAGAGAGCTATTATTTTGTCCCAAAAAAAATCGACAATGACAAAATCACTTTTTTGCTCATGAAAGAACATCTACATGTCAAATATTGGTGGTAAGGGCACTTGGGAGAGACACTTTGAAGATGAGCCTGTGATATTCAAGGTAGGACCCACTTGGGAAATTTTTGTTGATGCTCTTAAGGAGAAATTCCTCCTTGAAGGGAACTATGATGAATATTACACAATATTGGACACTCCATGATAGGAAAGATACTGGAAGGTGTTGGAGTACAACAATATTTTGCACACCTTTCACTCAAAGTTCGATAATAAAGGCTTTAAGATGAACCTAATTCTAAAGTACCATAGTGGCATACGTAGGTACATCCAAATGGATATGGATTTCTTGGACATCTCCTCCTTGAGAGTCACTTGTTGACATGTTTTCAAAATTGAAGCAGATGAATAAGTGGGAGTTCATGTATGCAAATCCACTGCAATAAAGTCCTAGAAAATGTGGCCCTCACTCAAAAAATAAGGGAATGAGCAAGGAAATCCATCCTCAAAGAAGGATACTAGAAATTGGTGTGAGTCCCACAAATTCCCCTCACACAACGTTGATGAATATCGCTCGATACAATCAATGTTGGCTGAGGTTAAAGAAAATGAAATGGATTTTGCTTTAAATTCAAATTTGGAAAGGATAAATGAAAGTGGATCATTGATGTAGAATCTAGTCCTACCATCATGACCAAAATGATCCAACCTAAAGAGTCATAGGATCCTAAAGATGGAGAGAGACTCTTCCTTTCATAAATGTTGGTGGAGGGGCTCATTGTTGATAACAAGATCCAAAAGAACCTAATCTCAGTTGAGGAAATAAAGAGATTGAAGTTGTTGACATTAACACACCCCTAACCATACACCATTGTTTGGATGAGCCATGGACAAGACATTTGTGTCAGCCAGTAGTTCCACTTGTCTGATGACATCAAGCCCTTCAAAGATGAGGTACTATTTGATTTTGTCCCATTAGAAGTTTGTGATGTTCTTATAGGACAACCTTATATGTGAAAACATTATGTCATTTAGGGGTCTCATCTTCGTTAATTCATCGTTACTTTAGGAGGTCATTTTTATAGGGTACCAAAGATATTTACAACTACTATAATTTTATTGAGCTCACCAAAACAATGGTGAAAGGTAATCTCTCATATTGCAAAGTTTGTCCTCTTCATGGTTTGGTGAGAAGGTGTAAAGAAGGTAAATAAGAAAAACAACTGGAAAATATTGTAAAGCCATATAATGATATCTTTGCTTCACCTATGGGGGTGTCTTTTCATTGTCAAGTCAAACACTCAAATGACTTGATACCTTATGCTTCTTTACCATGTGGCCTAATATATAGACACTCTCTATTGGGGAATAAGGAAATAAAGTGTCTGATTCATTAGCTTGTGCAAAAGGGCCACATTAAACTGAGATCCTCACCTTGTGGGAGACCAATTGTGTTGGTGTAAAAGAAAGATAGGATGTGGAGATTTTGTATTGATTATAGAGCCCTGAACAAAATCACTGTTAAGAATAGATATATGATCCCATGGATTGATGATCTTATTTATCATCATAAGGGTGCCAATTGCTTTAGTAAGATTGATCTAAAGTTAGGCTACCACCATGTTCTAATTGAACAAATTGATGTACGAAATACAAACATCAAAATATAAAGAAATACTTTTTGAGTGGTTGGTCATGCCATTTGGCTTAATTAATGCTCCAATGAAATTCATGAGGATGATGCATGATATCCTATGGCCATTCACAAGATATTTTTTGGTTGTTATTTGGAGTAAATCCTCATCTTTAGCAAAACCTAGGTTAAACATTTGTAGCAAATTTAGTAAGCCTTGAGAAATCTATGACAACACAAGTTATATGCCAATCTAGAGAAATTCTCATTTGGCATGTGGAGAAACCAATATTTGGGATACATCATGGATGAACATGGGGTGCATGTGGATCAAACCAATATCAAATTCATTTAGAATTGGCTAGCCCTGACAACTCATAACATATCCCTCCATAACTCATTGGCCGCAGTCCTTTTCAAATGTGCTTTGGGTTCCAACCATTAGTGCCAATTGATGTAGCTCTACCCATTGCATATTCACCAAGAGAGTCATATCATGCTTAGGATGAGGTAGATAGAGGATCCAAATTTGTTGAATGGATCCAACAAATCCAAAAACATGTACATAATATCCTATATAAGGGAAATTCCAATTATAAGTAATGACTTGACCAACATCGGGTTCCACACAAGTTTCAAGTTTGTGATAAGGCATGGTTTCATTTCCTGAAACAGTGCATCAAATTGTCCCCCATGAAGCTCAAAATACTCCAATATAGGACTTACAAAACCATAAAGGTTGTGGGTGATAATCCACCTTTTGAATTGATTATCCCCCCATTCCTTGGCTTGCACCCAATCATTAATGTGGAGTTGCTTCGACCATAGTTTTTTCCTATGTTGGAAACTTAGGAGTTAGCTGAGCAATTTCCTCCCATTAAACTCAATCCTAACTAAATTGAATAGGATACAATGGATCAGATCATGGACACCAATATTGTTGGCATTATGGCAAGTTGGCATTGATGTCAACATTTGGTTTTCTCATGTGATGATGATGTTGCTATCATTGATTCTTGAGTGTTGTGGCATATTGTAGGTGTATTTTGGTGCTTGAAGATGACATGTTGCAAGGTTGAGTAGATCTAATTGGAGACATTTGTGTTTTCCCCAAATTAGGGGATGGATGTCAGTTCAAAGAGATAAAACAATGTTTGTAAGTATGACAACTCAAATTTCTAGTGAAGTATGAGCATTTGCATCCTAGATTAGTAGTTTATTACAAGAGTTTTTACCTATAGGTGGCTAAAGCAAATACCATGGGCTTTAACCAATGAATTTCCCATGGAATTGTCAGTGATTGGTCTTAATCTAGTCATTGTTTTATATCTTTATGGTATGAATGATTGATAATTGATAACTTGGAAGTGGTCAATCATGGTGTTGTTAATTTGGTCAAACGATCGTTAAAGTGGTCATGCATTGATTTGGTCTTCGATCCCTTCAAATTGGTCATTGATTTGGTCACAGAATTAGTGTGATCTCATTGATTAATTCTGGTAGTGGTGTTAGTGGCCTTGACTTTGCCTACAATCTGGTTTGTTGTGTGAATACTAGGAAAATTGACTAAATTGCCATGCTTTTTATCAATCAAAGGTTCGATTGAATGTGTATTAGAATTAGCCAATATACTAGTGAGCATGACAGAATGTGGAGGAGTGAAATTGGTTTGAAGGCGCAATGAAATGTAATGCACATGGGAAAATTCTTAGTGTGGTCCTATTAGAGATATGATTGCAATGTTCATATGGTGTGTGATGCATTGCATAAGACCATGATCATAAGAAGAAATGTGATGCAATAAATTAATCGTGTTATCTATGAGATAATGTGTGCTTTGTATAAGTGTGACGTGATGTATTTCTTGTCCAAGGCTTCATAGAACAAGGTCAAGCTAAATGTTGCAAAGTTGGGATGTCTAATGTGTAAGATGGAAAAATACAATGAAAAAGTGTGTGATTTGGGAGCAGAGATGTGGTTGACTATCGATTAAATGATCCACATTTTGAGGTCGACGTAGAGGAGTCATTAGAGACAAATGTCATTGTACATGTGTGTTTTCCATTGGCTAAGCATTGGGCATTGTTCATGTGGTATTGATTCTTATTCAATTAAACCAATGAATGGAAATAATGATAGAGTATTTTTAGTGTGAATTGATGCTACTAGAAGTAATCTTGGTAAGCAGATGTGATAGGTCACTAATCATAAATGAAGCCATAATGTGAGCACTATTTTTAATCAGAGATAATAATTGTTTGATAGAGTGTTGTTCTTGTTATAGGGCACAAATTTGTCTGGATGGGTTTGTTATTAGTAATAACTGAGTCATATTGTTGTATCAACTCATATGCCATGTGTTGTTGACATATTGTCAATTCACTATTGCTAGAATTTTTTTTTATGTTGATTTGCATTATTATGCATGGACAAGCAAGTATGATGGTATTGGTATGTTGTCGGGATATGGTTGTGTGTGTCTTATATCCTTGAGTCAGAGATATGATGGTGATGCTGATAGCGTTTGTATTTGTTGATGGCTAAGAGTTTGTAAGAGAGTTGAGTTGGTTATGAGATCTTTTTTTATTAGGCCCAATATGAAAATGAATGAAATAGTTTCCTATAGTGATTGTGGGGGTTGCGGCCTCCATCAAGTAATGGCTCGTGAAAAGAGATATTTGGGGCTTCCTTTTTGGTAGTGGCCAACAAATAGATGTACAAGGAGTTAGGGCTTCCTAGTAGGTAGGGGCAAGCAAATGAATGTAATGAGATTTAATATTAATAAAAAAAAAGAGAACCAAAGCAACTGGGTGGTTTTTCTCCCCTTGAGGGTTTCCACCATAAACATTTGTGCTCCTTGTGTATGAATGATATGATGTTTATGTGCATTTCATGTTGTTGTTATTTCATATGTTTATGAATGTTTAGAAGGGAGAGAAGTTTAATAATTGGTTAATAAACCTCATTATTGATTCACCCCCCCCCATGTAGTGAACTAGTTTCCAACAATTGGTATTAGATCTTGGTTCCCTTAATTTCAGCGTGACCATTGGAGGGTAGATCGCGAACCTGTGGCTTATAAAGGAAAATTTAAGAAGAATTTATCTCTTAAAAGAAAGGGACAAAGTAATGAGAGAAATACTTCAAATCCCAAAGAGTCTGTATTTTTGCTAATTAAGGATGTTGAAAAACAACAAGAAGGTGAATCATGTATATTTTGTTTCAATTGTTAACGTGAGGGTCATTATACATTTGTTGTCCCATATCCTGGTACAAATAGTGATGATGATGTCCTTGAGAATATCAAGCTAGGGGATGATAATCAGTTTGTTGAAATCCATTATCTAAGGGAGTTGATCATCAGCTGGAGAAATCAAGATCTGGAAAAAATTGAAGATGAAAATAAAATTATAATATTGTCACTTGAAGCTAAGATTGAAAGGCTCACAGCTGAGAACAAAGACCAGAAGAAGTTACTATAATTTTTTATGAGAAGGATTGTGCCTTCAAAGAAGAAATTATTAGATTGAAAATTCAGCTAGAAGAATCAAGGAGAATCGAAGATGTAATGGGAAGACAACTTAAGGAAGAAGTAAATCATTGTGAAAAATTGGAAGCAAAGGTAGTTCCAACAAGAAAAGAGTTAGAAAAGAGAAGATCTGGCTCAAAGGCAACTATAGGAGATAATGAAGCAGCATTGAGAAAACCTAAAGCAGGAGATGGTAGCAATGTGATTAGCAAGGAAGCAAGCAAGAACAAGGGGCAGAATCAAGAACCAAGAAAGGAGCCAAGAAAAGTACCTTCATCAAGAAAATACTTTGCAACCTTCTTAAGAGATGTCAAGTGCTTCAGTTGTCATTGGACACATTAAAGCAAATTGCAAGAAAAAATATAATACCTTCCCAACATAATATACATCTGAAGATGTGGCCGAATAGAAAGCCTTCTAAAGAAAAAAATCAAGGAATATTGTTCCTATCATGAAGATCATTTACAGTCATGTATAATAGTTCTTTTTATGGATATTATTACTCATGCAATGAATTTGGCTATACGGTTGTTGATTGCAAGTTTTATGCAAAGAGGAGGAGGAATGTAAGGCAGATTAACAATAGAACATATGATTTTTTTCCCTTTTTCTCAGTCCCATAAGATGTTATATGTGTGACAGTTTTGGCCACATGGTTAAAGATTGCAAGTTGCCCAATTGCTTTAAGGAATCTAATAAAAAGGTGAATGTCATTCAAAGCGAATCAGACGAGAAGATAGAAAGAGATGTGAATGTCATAGATCATCCCTTCAAAGTATGGAAGAAGAAGGAGAAACAAGAGAATTCAATGAGAAATTGAGGCTTGTATGGTCTCAAGGGGAGAATATGGAGGCATCTTGAGATTGCATGAAGGTTCATTGAACATGCAGCCATAGTAGAAGCATTATGTGCGGACAGATCTACATGTTAGCATGGAGGTGCACAAGGTTTGAATATTTGTTTTTCAAACATTGATTCAGCTTGATAATTATGTGTTCATCCATATTCTTTTATTGGTAGTGTTGGAGTAATTGTTTGTTATCATATAACTTCTCATTTATGCAAAATATTAAAAGTAGTAGTCATATAATGTTGAAACCTTGATAATGTTTCTTAAAGACATGACAGCCAAACATATGATTTCATGTGTATGTTTAAGTTTCTAACCTAGTGCTATTTGGTTTTTCTACTACATGTTTTACAGATGTAGTCACTACTATATATGATGGTAGATAATGTTGTAAGGTCATTCTAGGTTTCATTTGTTGAATGGTATATATTGCTAGGGTTTGTGACAAGATGTTGCACTGCCAAGGGTTGAGTCAATTTCGTGTCTTGGATATTGAAGACTGTTGCATGTATTATTTTTTTATGACTATCTTTCTATTATTAGTTATATGTAGCAATAGTTTTAAACTATTAATGTTGAATCTATTGAGAATAATGGTGATTAGTGCTTTATAGAAGGTTGTCTATGATGGTAGCATGAATATGAATTCTTCAGGGAAGGAGATGTCAAGGGTTGGAGATCATACTCTTGAAACACTAAAGTGATAACATACGTTCAAGGGCAAGGTACTTATGGAAAACTCTTCATATAGGTGCCCAAAGATACACAACACAATGTGATGAATCCCACAGAATGGGGAGGCCTACTAGGAAGGATGTATTGAAAATGTAGCAAGGAATGGCTTCTTTGACTTGTGCCTTGGACAAATATGCCAATTCGAGTTCAATCTCATAGTTACTTGAGTTATCTTTCAGTTAACATGTGTGATGTGACCTATCATTGGGTTAGTGTCAGTGAATTCGAGTTAGATGGCATGCAGTGAGTTGTGGACTAGTTGATGGCTAAAATTAGCTATCTAGTGGAGTTAACTCTAGTGTTTGTAATTTAACTGATCTCTAGTTCCATAATAGAGGTAGACATGAGTTTAGTTGAGCATTTTACTTTTTGTTAACTCAACATACTCAATTAATTGGAACATCTGCTAAATTTAGCCCTAGTAGGTCATGTAATTCGAATTGCCTATTGAGATTGAATGAAGGCACAAATTGTATTTATTATGGTACATAGGTTGTTGTGTGCAGAGCTTAAGAAGAAAGTAGAGAAATTCTCTTGGGAATTAAGCAAGGAAATAGGAGAAATTCCTATTTTTAGGGGCATATTCATGATAGGAAATAGGAGCTCCTAGCAAGCCTTATTTGCCTAAGTGTTGGGAATGCCTTGTAGAGAGTTGATTAGTGTTGCAGGGAGCTTCAGGCTTGAAGTAGATTCTTTTTAATAGATCAGATTACTCAATTGATTTAATACAAGTAAGGGGTTTTTCCCAGTTGGGTTCCCTAGATAAATTTTGCGTTCTACGTGTGATTATGTTTCTATTCATTGTTTTCTTTCCGCAAATTTTTGGTAGAGAAATATTGTGTCTTTTGTGATCAGTTTTCTCTCATTAGAAGTTGCAATGTTTCAAGGATTTTCTACTGAATGAAATTCCCCTTCAACCTCAAGTTTCTTTTGAGTCATTTGAGAAATGGGGCATGAAATTCATTGATCTTATTGGTCCCCCGTCCAAATAGAAAAAGTACATCATTTTATGTAATAATGACCTAACTAAATGGGTTGAATTGAAAGTATTAAACACAACAATAGAAAAGAAGGTAGATGAGTTCTTGAGAGAAAATATTTTTCTACAAGTTTCGTTTTCCAAGAGATTCAGTAACATATCAAGGCTCCTAGTTTACCTCCAACCAAATTGAAGTGATAATGAATCAACATCACATTATCCATCGAAATTCCACTCCCTACTACCTATGTGCAATTGGGTAGGTATAGGTTACTAACAAAGAATTGGAGAACACTCTTACTGAGGTGATTATTAACATCAATAAATACTATGTAGAAAGTATTCTTGAAGCCACTTGGGCCTACAACACTACTTGGAAAACCACCACTTGTTTCACCTCCTATAAGCTAGTCTATGGAAAGAAGGATTTGTTATCAATTGAGTTTGAATACAACACGTTGAAGATGGAAACCTAGCTAGACATACATTTATTCAAATCACATGTTGATCTGAAAATTACTCGTGAGTGACCTCAGTCAATTAATTAATGAATGAAGGTATTACAGATTCATGTGTTGGTGTGTGTCTATGTTATATTAGGCAATGGATCGATCAGATTGCAAAATACACAGACATTGGAAAATGGAAAACAGTAAGAGAAACACAACAAGCAAAACAGAACACAACAAATTAATAAGGAGTTCACCTAATCCTCCTGGGCTACGTCTCCGGTCCAGCTTTTCAGTGGTGGCCTTCTTTTATTGTGTCTTTAGCAAATTTTTTACAATGAGGAGCTCAATCCGAGTCTCCTGAAACAACTGATGCTTAGTAGGGTGGTTCTTGGATTCCCCAAGCCACTAGAGTGCATAGACTCTTCCTTACCAAGTCTCGACCTCAATTGGTCTGAATGGGATAAGTCCAATTTGGTACTCAGTTCTCAACAGATATCCTCACAGGGATTGCTTTAACCTCTCAAGCCTTCTATTTTCTCGATGCTGCCTCAGCTCTGCAGGTCAGCTCGGCTCTCTGCATCTGCTTCTGTCTCTTTTGTCTCCTTCTTCATTGTTCTCTTCTTTCCTACAGTGCCTCCTAATGTTCTCTTCTTTCTTACAGTGCCTCCTAATGTTCTCTTCTTTCTTATAGTGCCTCCTGATGTTCTCTATCTATGTGTTCATGGCTTAAATTCAATACGTCCTTGACTATTCGGTTCCTCTTCTGCCTCTTCAAATCGCTTGTTGCTGTTCGCTTGGAATTCCATGCCTTTGCATCATCGCCATTGTGTAACGTCTCATAGGGAAGTGGCCACTTGTCCTTTCACGAACTGCACTAGCTCTTCCTCAAATGGTTTGGTATTTCGGTTACTCTGTGTAATGACTCATCCGCCAACTCAGTGGTCAAATCATACTTCAAATGTTTATATATTGTCACTTATTTCTCCCTCTGAATCCGGTTTCCCATCGAGTTCAGTCTCCACTGTTAGATCTGGAGTCCCTAGATCCTACGGTGTTCGCTCTTATCGTGCGATTGACTTGCTCGAATGTTAGCCCGTGATGAGAGGTGGTTTTCTCTCTCATCCGCCAGACATGCATCATTCGTTGTATGGCATCGCTGGGTCTCTTGACAATTCCGCTTACCGCCCAATGTGCCTTCGATATTCCATCAATTTTGGGGCACGGGACCCGCCTTTCGCTTTAGAGATTTTCCCATGGTTTTCGAATTTTCCTTGTGACAGAGCGCTCGATGGGGTTTTGCAATCGCACATCAGAAACGGCCTCCTTTTTCTGATTTGGTCATCCTATGCAGTCTCCATGGGCCTCAATCAATGCGCTTTAACCGAGGTCCTCATCATTCTTTGTTGGCTACAAACTACCACTGTCCAGAGGTCCTTCCTGATAGCTCATTGTTCACAAGCTTTTGAAGTCCATCATGATTTGATACAGTCATAAAAATTTGAAATTTTCATGGATCTAATTTGGATCACGGCCTTCCCACTGAAAAAGCTTTTGGACCACCAAAATTTGGTTTTCAAGCATTGACTAAGTGAGGGTACAATTGTCTCACTTGTCCAATCTCTATCCACTTTGCACTGCTCGACTTTGAACCCTTGAGCCCAATTCTGAGGTACTCAACATCTCCCCTGCGCATCTTCCTCACCTTCCTGTCCAGAACTATGTCTTCATGCAATTCATTAAGATATTCAGGTAACAGGTCATTAATAGAAGGCAATTGACTCTGCTCTTCGGGATCCTCAATTAGTGAAGGTTCAAATAGTCTCAAGCAATCTGCATTTACGACTAAGTAGATGTGCATGTAAGCTGGTAGATCAAGGCGAAAAGCATTCTCACCAATTTTCTCAAGTATCTTGAAAGGTCTATACCCGATAAGCTTTAGCTTTTTACCTTCACGTTGCATCCTGGCCTTACTGATATACAACCAGACTTGGTCACCAACTTGGAAACTATGCTCCATCCGATGCTTGTCATGCCTTGCCTTGTATTTGGCTTGGCTCTTTTCCAGCTGTTCCTGTACTGCCTGGTGGATCTCTGGATTTGTTCAATGAACCTAGTTGCCTTGTCCATATCACTGTGTCCCTCAACTATGGTGTCTTTACCAAAGACAAAATCCAAAGGATACCTTGGTGTGAAACCAAAATAGGTCTCAAAAGGAGATCTCTGTGTAGAAGAATGTTTTGCTCTGTTGTAAGCATGCTGCACATAACAAAAATGTTCATCCCAAAGCTTAAGATGCTTGCTGCAATATCCTCTAAGCAACTAGATCATTGTCTTGTTGACTACTTCGGTCTGGCCATCGGTTTGTGGATGAAAAGTTGTGCTTTTCTTCAGTTTGATGTCCATCAGTTCCCACAGACTTGACCAAAGCTTTCCCAAAAATCGGGTGTCTCGATCAAATACAATGGAAGTGGGTAATCCAAAATGAACCCATACATGTTGAAAGAACAGTTTTGCAGTTTGTTCAGTTGTAATCTGTTTATTACAAGGTATCAAAATACACATTTTG
>APFE030235045.1:0-15294 GCA_000404065.3 Pinus taeda | reverse complement strand
TTTGGCTTAACAAAATTTTGCTAACATGTTTTCTCAGTGAAGACCGTAAGTTTCAGCAGCAAGAGATGGAGGCCACAATTTTGGTTGTAAAAGCATATGCCCGGATGATGCTTTTGCGTTCAGAAGCGATCAATCAACAAATTCATCTCGTTTCACAGTTGCTTAAATGGCTACATTGGTTATTCGATTTTACCTAACGGCAGAGTAGCTGATGGTTAGGGTAGGTAGGTAGAAAGAATAAAGTGGCCGGAGACAATAAGTTTTGCAGAAGACAGCAAGAAACTAAAAAATCAAGGCGTTCTGGCCTGCTGTTCTTAACTTCCCGCAAGGAGAAGCCATCCCCAAGTGGAGCCATTGTTAGCTCCTGCTACAGCAGGTATGCATTTTTCATGATTGGCATTTCACAGGCCAAATATGTCGTACTTTGATTGCTGCAATGCTCCATATTTGCTCAAACAGTCTATGAAGAAGGTTACTTCAAGTTCATTCAATTGCCTTCAAATTTTGTAAAGTTATCCCGGTATCGCTACTTTAGATAAAGGGAGGTCCAAACAGTTTAATCTTGGTCTCCCTAGGTTTAAATTTCATGTTTTAGAATATAAAGATTGCAAGTCTGTCGAAACAGTTTAATCTTGGCAGATTCTTAGATAGGTAGAGAAACAGAAGAGTCCAACAGCTTAATCTGGGCTCTGGAAGAAATAAGGGTAGTATGTAGATAGGAAAGCATCAAAATAAAAAATGTATGATGGGTTTGCAAGTCTAAGTGCACTCCCAAATAAAAGAAGAAAAATTGTTAGGCAAGTAGGCTGGGTAGGTAGTTTTGAGGCTATTGAATTGCTGACCAGTTCCAAGTTTTCATGTATCATATTATGCAGAACATAATTAGCAAATATTTGTAAGCAAAAAGGCTCAAATGAGGTATAACTGACTTCCCTTCTCTCTGATTTCCCCAATCATTAACTAACATCCCCAAAAGAGGTCAAGATCTGCTTGACACCTCTTAAGTTCATCACCTCCATAAACACTGGCTTGAGTAAAGATCTGCTTTACTCAAAGTTGTTCCATATCTTCTCCCGAAGTATAGTCCTACCCCCTGTAATAGCCTAAGTTCTCCTGAACTTAGTGCTTTCTTACCATCTCCATATTAACCACTAACATTATTATTTAGCTCCCTATTCTTCCCATCCCCTTATTAATATTAAGTAAAATTCCCCTATGTAATATCCCTCCCCCTAGTTGAAAAATAACCATAACAGTTCCCGGGAATTGTTCAGTTTATCAGAAACTAAGTAAGAACCCTGACCTCCAAACCACCTTCCAAATACTATGGACTCCTTCCAAAGTATCAAGTTCCCCCGAGGTAGCCGGACCCCTTCCGAAACCTCAAAAACCCTTCACACCCACTTACCTTACTTTTTCTCCTCAAAGCCGTTTTCGCATCGCAACTTCGCCCTCTCACATTCTTGCAAAACATTGCCCATCCGTCCCCCGCCAATGCGATCTCTCAAAATCGGTGATCGGCGATCGCAAATGTCGAGTGTCCAATCCATTCACCTCTCCGTCTCCGCCGATGCGATATCGCGATATCGCATATCGGCAGTCACAAGCGCCAAATGCCCAACCCAATGATCCCCCTCTTTCCCCGCCGACGCGATATCGTGATATCGCATCAGAGTCTCTTCACCATAGTCCATCCAGTACCTCACCACGTCGCGTTGTACCAGGGACCCACAGCTGACGTCATCCGCCGTACAGCCGACGCAATGCTTACGTCAATAGCCAGAAAATCTGAAAAAGCTTTGCGCAGGAAGAAAAGTCGCACTTCGGAGCTCCAGATCAAGAAACAGAGGCAGTTTCCGATGCGCGCATCGCTACGGGAAATAGGCCATTTCGCGGAATCTTCAGGGAATCTTCTGATTGCCGAGCCCACTGCACGCCGAAAGAGCTCGAAAATCGCCCAATCGTGCCAAAGGATCCGGTTTGAAGACAGCAGCAGATCATTCACAGAGTTTAAAGTGTATCAGATCAAATCAGCAGGCATCAAGCTTGTCAAAGAGTATCAGTCGATGGCGGAAATCATCAATGTAGCGACAAAGTGTATCAGAGAATATCTTGAGCAGCGGCCCAAAGCAAGAGACAATTGAATATCTTCCAGCAGATTCAAAGAAGGAGAGAGAAACTACTTGAAGCTCTCAAATCATAATAATTGCACATTCAATTCGCATCAAAGCCGAACTGCAACCCCGAAGCTCATTCACTTCAGCAGCACCACATCTAGTCCCCAAGGGCCACCTTGTCACCTGTTCCGATTCAGCTGCCCCCAGCGCAGCCAAAAAGATTTACTTGCATTTAATTCTAGTAGCATTTAGATTTTTGAAGAACTCTAAGCAGACCTGTCAAGGTCAATTGTAATGTTGTCTTTCCGATATTTTGTCTATAAATACCACCCTAAGCGATATTGTGAAGGGTTGGTTGGTTGGTAGTAGTAGTTGTTGGTCAGTTTTCTTTCCAGCATTTTCTCTGAGTAAAGACTCGCACTGTAACTGTCATATTTTTCCATAATCAAAGACTGCTGAAAGCATGGATTGCGAAACAACTTGCTGTTTTCTCTTGGCCAAGGAATGATCACGAAATTCGTGTGTCTCTGCATGATCCAATAAGTGTTTTTCTCCCCTGTTTATTTTAGGTTTTTATCATCTTTCCACCTTTCTAAGTTGCAGGAAAAAAGAATAGCTTAAGATTTGTTTCATTACACCTTAAGTTCAATTTCTGCACTTTTCGATGTTTTCTTCAAAAACAGTTATGAGCTTGTATTCTTAAATGATCTGGTTTACCCTGTTTCTTTCATATATGAGTGCATGTCTTTGGAATTCTTAACTGCTCCGGGTTCCCACTCATCCACTTCTCCTCTCTGTCAGCATGATGAAATGATTCTCTTTTTCCTTTCATCCCTGATGTTCATTCCGTACTTTCAGCAGCCCGAATATTGTATCCTATGTGGCTATCCTGCTCTGTATCCCCTTGTGACCAAGAAAACGCTCGCATGCCTCAATCTGTGACTCCATGCCCAATGGTTCGCAACTTATAACACCTTACTGTGCCTCTTTACTCAAGAATCCTACCTTCCTTCCAATCACAATCAACATTCCCTTGAAGTCAGAAAGCTAGCCTAAAATCATCAACTAAGATTGAATCTAAAGGAGAGAGCCCTCTCCGATGCAGGTGGGCAGAACCTGCAATTGAGAAGATTGGTTTGTGGTTACCTCGGCCGATCCCTACTAGGAGCATAGGGACAACCTAAGTGATAACACCCCCTATACTGCTCAAATCAATTTCTTGTCTCACCCGCCCTCAAGAAGTGGAACCAATGCTGGCAATATGCCAACTCAGGACAAAAGGCAAATAGCCAGAATGATGAATCATTGTTGCCGATTACCAGATCACTGTGGGAGAGATATTCAAGATCGGATTATACCAATTTAGTAGCATTTTAATTTTGTAGGTTGTTAGCTTAGTTTAGTATTTATAGACCCTTTCATGTATTTAGAAAGGGTCGTAAGTTTTTGTATATGACTTAAGCCTGAAGTTACACTACTGTACTTTAGGCATATTCTTTTACGAAAACTGGACCAATCTTTCCAAATTTTGATAACGAAGCTTTTATGTGGATGTGCACTATTGCCTTTATTTAAAAGTATTTCTGAGTCGAAAGAAGGAATTCAAATTGTGATTGACGTTGGAAAAGATTTGCAGCTCATATGGTACTATTATCTATGTCTGAGTTTATTCTTTTTATGTGAATTGTTGTTTGATCATTCTTGCTATTATTGAATATGTGAATGTGTTTTAACAGTAGATTTTATACTTTCCACTATTGGATGTTTACAATTTTTTATTCTTCTAATCATGCATGTATCAGTAATATAAGACAAAAGAGAAGTGTAACAATGTTTTATCAATTACTTCATTCAACTATTTGAACGAAACAATTATCATTTAAATGAATGTCTTTGTTTATTGAATAGTGTCGTCTATATGCCTATCAGTGAACACAAATCACTAAACATTGCACTTAAGAATAGAAGCTTCCCGGGATAAAATAGTCATCTACGTTTTTTTCTCATAAAGTAAGTCCTTCATTTATTATCACTTATTAGAAAACCAATCATTCACCCACCCCCTTTTATTCATTACTGGGAAACTGGTCACATTATATCCAGTTGAAGCCACCATCCCAAATGGAAAAGGAATTTTATTAAGGTCCGGACCGGGTGGTTATCCATCGATGTTGATGTAACGATTTTCGGGGAATCAACATTTTTGGCGCCAGAAGGAGGGCTATCAACTATGAATGGCGAGTAAATCAAAACCTACAGACCATTCATAGAGTAAATCACCCTCCACCTCACCTCGGACCTCTCGTTTGCATTATGAAATACCAGTGTCCAAACGAGAAGAGGAGGGATCAACTACCACTACTCAACCCCACCATACTTCAGAACGTTTAAGTCCAGAGTCACCTAAAGTTTAGTCTATCATCCAGAAACTTCAAGGCTTCTCCATATCACCTCAGAGATCTGAAGTATCTCAAGGCAGTGAGACTTCGCAATTTCGCCTACCTCATCCTCTCACCAGACTTCAAAGCGAAAAACTCGGCATTGAACCAGCTGAGTTGCCTTTATCCCAAAGGAAAAGGGCTAAAAAGAACACTGAAGGTTATGGTAGTGAGACCTTTTCTCCATCATCTTCCATCTCATCATCTCCAGTGCGAAGTCAAACATCCACTTCCCCATTACATATTATTGTTCACCAGGGGTCACCACCTTCAACATCACAATCTTTTCAGTCTTCATTTCCACCTCCTCCCCAAACACTTGGAACACCACAGGAAATCGTTGGTACTCCCAAGATGGCTCAGAATCCATGGAAGAATCCTGGTGCAGTCACTATGCCTACACCATTACATCCATTACCTGATTATCTTGAGAAATGGTTACCAAATTTTAATCCAGATGCTGGAACATTAGTTGAGGAACACATAAATACTTTCATGTTGTCAGTTAATCTGAAAGGAGTAACAGAAGAAGATGTTGTAGTTAGGCTTTTCCCCCTACACATTACAAGGATCAGCTGGGTCTTGGTATTTTTCCTTGCCCTCTGGATCCATTACTAGTTGGAATACCTTTCAGGAGCAATTTCTTACCAAATATGGCGATGATAGATCCTTGGCCACACTCATTAATGACCTTTCAAATCTAAGGATTGAGTCTAGAGAACCAATTAAGGAGTTTAACTCCTGATTTAATAAACTCTTGAATAAAATACCTACCGATTCCAAGCCAAGTGAACAAATTAGAAGCGAGTGGTACATCACAGCCTTACCTTCAAATATAGCCATTTTTGTAGATAGGTCTGGAAAACCTACTTTGGCTTAAAATATGAAGCACTCGTTGTCGAAAAACGTATAATCGCTTTGGAGAAGAAATCTGCTCTCGAAGATAGGAAATCCAAAAAAGTGTCTTTCAAGGATGATTCAAAGAAGAAAATCACCAAAGATCCATACGATATGGAGGGTCTTCAAAAGTTCCTCAAAACAATGTCAAATGAAATGGTTGAAATTAAAAAGCAAGTAGCAGAAACTTCAACAAAGAAACCATATAGGAATTTTAAAAAAACCTGAGTCAAAACCACCAAATGTTATATCTAATGCAGATTAAAACCCTGAGGAAGAAGAAGAAGATGAAACAATTGCACCATCTGATCAATTCGAGGAAGAGGAAGTCGTTGAATGCCATGGAATGTGGGACTTCATATTGCCTAACTCCGACACCGAAACTGAACAAGAAGCTTTTCCTGTGACTACTAGGAGCAAAAGTGCCCTTGAACCTGTCCAGGCAAGTTCAAAGAAAAGGACTGCAGGTACTAATACTACAAAGTAAAAGGTACCCACAAGGAAGCCAGCTGCAACTGTGCCTCAAAAGCAACCATCATCCTCAAATATACCTTCAACATCAAAGATGCTGGTAGTATCGGATTCAATGGATTACAATATTGTTGATGATATGAAGAAGACTAAGGCAAACATCACCATGTTTGAACTCAAAAAATTAAGACATCAACAGAAATTGCTTCTTAAAGAACTAAATGTAGTTCCTTCTTCGCCTCTTCCTAGTGCTAAAGCTGCAAATGATTCAGGACAACCACCTTCTAGTAGAGTTGAGGCTACTGATACGATTCTAATTGGAGATAGATCAAATTACCATACCCCCCCTTTCCTCTTAACCTACGAAATCTACAATCAAAATCTACACAACTGTTTGATTGACCCAGGGGCATCATCTAATATAATGCTAGCTTCAATTTGTTAAAACTGAACATAGAACCCCAAAAGTCTTCAATTCACATTGTGCAGTTAGATAGAACCAAAGTCCAGGTCTTAGGGGAAATAAACTCTATTACTATCAGGGTATCGGTTGATCCACGAGTGGTTCAAAGAATTGATATCTTAATCGCTGATATACCTGAGTTTTATGGTTTAATTTTGAGCAGGGATTGGTCTGAGAAGCTCCATGGGTATATTTCTACCGATTGATCTCATGTGTGGCTGCCCTACAAGGGAAAGCCAAATCAAATAAAAATCAACCGGGAGAAACACATGACCCATACTGTCACAGAGTTCGAACAGGGGAATCAACCAATTGCATTTAACAATAACATTTTGGGAAACTATTCTTCTGAATCATTCTTTGGCAATTATATTGCCCAACCATCTCCTTTCTCGGTAAACAATTTCACATCACAAATCGAAAATTTTTCACAAACTGACAGATCAAGGTGTGTTAATGTTACTAAGAATTTTGTAAATAAAATTGTTGATAATTCTTTATTTTGGTCTTTATATTTTTACAGTTCTAAATCCATTGAAGGATCAGGAGCAGGGTGTATTTAGTCATCCCTGAGGGAGAAAAAACAATGCTTTCTTGTAGATTAGAATTTGAATGCATGAATAATACAGCTGAGTATGAGGCCTTGGTGCAAGGACTATATAAAGCTATTGGCCTGAAGGTTCAATATTTGAAAGTGTTTGGCGATTCAGAGATTGTCATAAAACAAGTTCGAAATACAATCCATTTTCTCTCTAATCACCTCAAACACTATCAGTCTTTAGTCCAGGAACTTATATCTCATTTCTTAGCATTTAATATTTCACCTATTCCTAGATCCCAGAATGTAGCAACTAACTTGTTGGCCAATGTTGCTTCTAAACTCCTACCTTCTGAAGATTATAGCCCGGATAGATTTTCAGTAGAGTTGATTTTTAGGCCATCAATTCCTGACAATGTCACCAATTGGCGAGTGTTCAATAACGATGAAGACATCCTACATTTCTTAACTTCTGACAAGTCCTACAATGATCAGATCATTGATGAAAGCAATCATGATCTTCAGATGAAAGAAAAGCACGAGGAAAACTCAATAACAAGACCTATGGTTAAACTTGAAGATCTCTACGACATTAAAGATAGGTTTAAATAGGTAACCAATTCAAAACTCCAAATTTCTACCTTAAGATTTGAATTGATAAATCTCGACACTGAGCAGAACCCTCAAAATATCAATTTAGGACTAGGACTTTCTGAGGAAGAAAGGATAGCATTTATTAGATTATTAAGGAAAAATAAACATGTCTTCGCTTGGAAGTATGGTGATTTAAAAACATACGATACATCAATCATCTAGCATACCATTCCAATGCTTTCTGAACAAAAACCAGTTCAACAAAAATTGAGGAAAATACATCCAAACTTAGAGAGCCAGATAAAATCATAACTCAATAAACTCTTAAAAGAAAAGATTATTTTTCATGTTTGGCACTCAAACTAGGTCTCCAATATGCTGCCTGTTAGGAAGAAAAATGGTGACATCAGGATTTGTATAGATTTCAGAAATCTGAACAAGACAAGTCAAAAAGATAATTTCCCATTACCTACCATGGAGCAGATACTCCATTCAGTAGCAGGTTCTGAGCTAATGTCCTTTCTTGACAGTTTTTCAGGATACAACCAAATTCTGGTCCATCCTTATGACAGACTCAAAACTACTTTCAGAACAAAATGGGGAACTTACGCCTATCAGAAAATGCCTTCCGGACATATTAACGCAGGAGCTACATTCCAAAGAGAAATGGATATAGCCTTCAAAGGATTGATCAACAAAACAGTAGTTGTCTATTTAGATGATATTACTGTATTTTCTAAAAAGAGATCCAACCATTTACATGATTTGAATCAAATCTTTGAACGCTGTAGAAGGTATGGTATTTCACTTAATCCCAAAAAATCCTTCTTTTCTCTAAATCAAGGAAAGCTCTTGGGCTTTATCGTTTCCAAAGATGGTATTTATATTGATCTCGACAGGATTAAAGAAATTTCTAAAATCCCATTTCCTCATAACAAAAAATCCATGCAGTCATTTTTAGGTCAGATCAACTTTGTCAAAAGATTTGTTCCCGATTTTTCTCATATCATTTTACCATTACAAACCATGATTAAGAAAAATTTAGTGTTTAGATGAGGGTCTGTGGAAAAGGAAGCATTTGATTTAATCAAACAATCAACCGCTTTAAACACTCCTAATTTTTCTAATCATTTCATATTGTACACTATCGCGTTTGATTCATCTTATGTAGCAGTACTCACTCAGATTAATGATCACGACTTGGAAGCACTGATTTCATTTTTTAGTTCAAATTTTTGGGATGCGGAACTAAATTACTCCGAAGTTGAAAAACAAGCCTTTGTTGTGTATAATGCCATCAAACACTACAGGCCATTCCTTCTAAAAGCCCATACAAAAGTTATAGTTCCTTTTTTTGCAGTAAGGCAATTACTGATCCAAAGGGAATTAGGTGAAAAAAGGGCAAATTGGGTTATAACACTTCAAGAATATGACTTGGAAATCAAGCCAGCAAAGATTGTTAGAGGCCAAGGTTTTTGTAGGTTATTAGCAGGAGCATCCAACATTCCAGAATCAGATGATACAGATCATATTCAAGAAATCAACCAGATAAATATTACCAATTCTGAATCTCAATATGCAGATTTAATCTTTTATTTGAAAAATGGACATGCACCTCCTAATCTTTCTTATAAAAAAAAACGGGCCATTAGATTAAAGGAAAAAAACTTCATAATCATTGATGATGTGCTTTTTAGGCAAAATTATGATTCAGTTTTATTAAGATGCCTGGAAAAACCTGAAGCACAAAAGGTTTTGTTGGAGCTACACGATGGACCAGCCAGAAGACATTTTGGAGCTGACACAACAGCTCACAAAATCATTCATGCTGGATATTACTGGCCCACCTTATTCTGAGACACTCACGAATATGTAAGAAAATGCTGAAGTTGTCAAATCTCCAGTGGAAGACAAAGGAAACCAGCTTTCCCTTTGCAACCAGTCAACATTGATCAACCTTTTGAACAATGGGGATTAGATATCATTGGGGAAATAACTCCACAATCCTCCAAACAACATAAGTATATCCTTACTGCTACTGATTACTTTACTAAGTGGGTTGAAGCAATTCCATTAAAGACAACAAACTCTGAAGAAATTATAGAATTTATAAACCAATTCATCATTACCAGGTTTGGTGTCCCAAATGCTCTTGTTTTTTATAATGCATCTTATTTCTTTGGAAAGGCCATGTTTGAGTTTGCTATTAAAAGAGGATTTAAATTGAAATATTTTGCAAATTACTATCCCCAGGGTAATGGTCTAGTGGAGTCTACCAATAAAAATCTACTCAAAATCATTAAGCGAACTATCGAACAAAATCATAAAAACTGGCACAAATCTTTAATATTCCCACTATGGGCTGATAGAATAACGCAGAAGGCCTCTATAGGTACTTCTCCATTCAATCTTGTATATGGGAAAGAAGCAGTACTACCGACCAATCTAGCGCTTCCTTCTCTAGCCCTAGTTCAGTTTATTGAAGAAAGCCCCTCTTCTTCTATCCAACTCAGACATGTTCAAATTTTAAAATTAGAAGAAGAGATAGAGAAGGCCAAAATTACTCATGCTAAACATCAGCAGATAATCAAGTCATCATTTGATTCAACTTCGTCTAGTTCTAAACAGTTGCAGGTTGGTGATCTAGTTCTGAAATGGGACAAAGCACATGAGGATAAAAGTAAACACACCAAATTCCAAAAGATGTGGCTTGGAACATTTCAGATCAGCGAGAAGATAGGCCATTCGACATTCATATTACAAGATCTATCAGGAAAGAGGGACTCTCTCCCTGTTAATGGCCTCATCTCAAAGAAATTCTTCAATTGAGGAGGTAACCCCTTCTCTTTTAAGTTCAGTAGGATTTGCAGTTTTTAGGACCATTAGGAAATAAAGTTGTAAAATAGCTTCTATTGGCCTTTGCTATATTGAAAAGTTGCTCGGAAGAAGTACTTTTAATATTTACTTTTGTAAAATCGAAACCTTAAACAAAAGGGACAATTTCTAGGAAATTAGTTATATTAAATTCTGAAAACCTCATTTTATTTTTGTGAAAATCTTCTCAAGATTTAGAAGTACTGTAAATCATTTTAATGTTTTCAAACTGGCCACAAAAGGGTTATCAATATCAAAAAAGAAACTGATTCAATCTTAGCATCTTTAACTCTTACCTTGTCATCCATTTTCTCTTAAGGAGAGAATTGTCCATCCCATTCATCCAAGTTTATGATTACGCAGAGTGTAATTCTAAAATATCTGATATAAAGATAAGGGGTCTTATCACAAGCCTGCTTACCATGATCATTGGGAAATAGTCTAACCGACATTACCAATGCTGCATACCAAAATAGGGTAATGGCTTATAAGCATAAGACAAGGGGTCTCATCACAAGCCAACTTGTTCGATTAGATTACAACCATTGAATGGAATTGTCAAAACAGCTAGCAACCAAACCAGGACAATGGCTTTTTATCTTATAAAAAATGGAAAATAAAAGAAATAAAAAATATGAAAACATGTTTTGAATTCATTCTTTTAATCATACTCTGATATGGGAGGGGTCATGGACAATCAAATGGTTAAAAGGTATCCCTGTCAAAACTATGAACGTTTGCTGGCAGCAGAGGCTCTACCTGTGACAAAGGAGTCAATTAAAAAGGCTAAGTTGGAAATTTGTTTTGTTTTATCATTATCAACCAATAGAGGCCAATTTAAAACTTAGAATGTATTTAATTTTAATGAGAGAAGGAATTAGCAAAAAAACATGCTTTCATTATATTCAGAATGTGTGTATACTTGTTTATATTAGAATTTTCCTTTTTGATAATATATCTATGTAAAGAAAGTTCAAATATTCCAATATTTTTTCAGAGATAACTGTTTCTTCCAACGAATCGCCAATTGTTGTGCTATACAACAACCCCCCATTTCATAAAATTTTACTTTAGAAAACTATAATATGAAATGGGTCCCTTTTAACTTAAATTGGTATTAACCTATCACTCCTCTAAAGGTCCGGAAACAAAAGAAACATTGTAAAACCCTTTTTGACTTAATAAATAATTGGTCTTATAATAAAATGAATAATTCCTTATTATTGCGATAAAGCGATCGCAAGATCACATATCGCAATAACAAAGGATGCATAACAAAGACCCATTGATTCTCCTCGATGCGACAAGCACGAGTAACCAGTCGTTATCGGGAAAACAAACAACAAAAGGCCCCTCTCCTTGCTCTGATGCAATATCACTATCGGCAATCGGGGAATGCGATATGAATATAATGAAACTCTCCTCCTTAAAGCTCCCAATGTGAGTCAAGCGATATCGCTATCGGCGATTCGGGATTCCACAATAACTTAAATAAAACTGCCCAACGCTTCCTCTGATCGCCGATTGCAGTAAAGCCAAGCGCGACTTTCGAAAAGGATTGATATGGCTTCGGTATATTATATTAATTATTATTAAAAGCGTTTTCTCTTCCCGATAGTGGTTCAGTTGCGTCCAACTTCCAAAAAATCAAATCCACGCTTAAACGATTATTCAGAAAATAAAGGATATAATGAGCATTTAAATGATTGATAGGTTTAAATGGCCAATTAATGGAGTAGTTATGCCTAAATCCCTTCAGAGATTGTATCTGCGGGAGCCTTATGATAATCTTCCATTATTCATTGATTGGCACAATTCCTCCATACTTGGTTTTCGCCATCTATTCTCCGCATTACGTTCATTTTATCTCTTGTGCAAAGCCTTTCCGCAGTAGAGAATTCAGACCAAATGGGGAAGAAATCTAAGAAATCTGGAACAGCTTCAGCTTCTGTGGTAACAAGACAACATGCCACCGATCTGGAACCAAGCAAAAAAGGATTAATCTCAGATACCACATGTCTCGGCCTCGAAAACACTACTTGGCAAAGCATTTACAACCTGGTTGAGGCCGAGGAACCTCAACAAACATCGGTACAAGCTACAGTAGGCTCAAGTCGGAAGTCTGATGCTACTCTAAAAGATTTGGCTGATTCCTACCTGCACAAGATAGCAGCTCGAGAGAAAATTCTTCCATATACAGATGTGGTGAGATGGGCCATTGAAGAAATTCCAATTACGAATAGAACATTCTGCAGTATTGATGGGAGAGCATTCGGTTCATTTCAGCCCAATGATTTGAGACAAATGTACCATTTTCATGAACTAGAGAAGAAGTATAATAAAGCATTCCTAGAGAAGTTTAGAGATGAAAATGAAACTAAATCGGAGCCTATACAGGAATGGAGACAGAACCCAACAAAACACAAACATGAGTCTTCGGGTAAGTACTCCGTCGATTCCTATGTTCTCCTTATTGTTATGCTGGAGCCATGATGTGTCGAATGTGGGGATTGCATGATTCTTCAAAATTTTCCATAGAGATGGTACATTTGATGGAAATAGCATGTAATATTGAAATCATGGATTGGGGGACTATATTATCGGATAAGTTAGCTACAACTATTCTTGACTTCAGAAACAAATCCCGTGTTACTGATAGGTTCATCCCTCCATTTTAATTTAGTGCCTACATTTTACACACCCTCTATTTTAATTCTGAGTTTCCTGTGTTAGGGTGGAGATGGACTCCATAGGACCCTATGCCCATTCATATCTACCACCAAAAATTATGGAAAGCTCATTATAAACACCACTTATATCAAGTCTGCAATGGATTCATGCTACCTATTTACTATGAAAGTTTTTATAGACCTGCTCCTAAGATCTCCTCTCTGGCAGAGATTGACTTGACAGCCTTAGGAACTTGGTTTGGAGAAGAAAAATTCACTTATGTAAGAGTTTTCGGCAGTCAGGCCAGGCCTCATATCCTCCCCTTGTATATACCAGAAAAACTATTAGCTCGAGAGATAGCATATCAACTTACAACCACATCAGCTACAAAGACTCTCAGGAATTCAAAGAAGCAAGTTTGGCCCCCTTTTCCTCTAAGGTGTGGCGTTTATACTCTGCATGATTATAAACATGCAGAGAAAGAGGCGGAAAATATTAATATACTAAGTCTCGCCACTCTACCTAATAGACGTTTTCATCCGATTGTCTATAATGTTCTAGACCAGGCCAAACTCACTAAATTTGAACATAAGGAAGATGAGTTTGATGACCTGTTCTCCTCAGCTGAGTCGATATTTCAGGTGCAGCAGATAGCTAGAATGAGATACCATGATGACGGGTTAGTTTAATTTAACAAACTTAGAGAGCAGAGGTTGCAAACTCTGCCTCTAGATTTGTTAGCCACTGCCCCGATGATACAATCAAGCGAACCTGAGCAGCATCTTACCAACGAACCTCCTACTACATCCGAAATATTTGAAGAAGTCCAAAGAAGAGAGCAGGAGGAACTCCGGAGTTTAGAATAGGAAAAGGAAAAGAGGAAAGAACAAGAGGAAACATAGAGGAAAGACAGAGAGGAATTAGAAAAGAAAGAACAGGAGAGAATACGGGAGGAGGAACAAAAAAAGCAGTAGGAGCAAAGAAGCAAGGAAGTGAGTGCCGACACTCAAATTTACCCAAGATTGCTCCAAGAATGGCAACAATTTAATTCAATGATAAGCAATCTTGAGAGCTCAATTCCCATACGTCCAAAGCAGCCGATACACAGGATACAGCATCAAAGGAGGTTCCAAGCAAAGGAACCAGCGGTCTACCCCCGACTACAAAAGTAGAAATAATTCCCAAGAATCCTTCGGATCAAATTATTTTGCAGGTGGAGGATATTCCTCCATTGGATGTTTTCTATAGCCCAAAACATAGGGCTATAATAAAGCGACAACGGAAAAGGAGAAGGATTGATCAACCTTCTCTGTTCCCTGAACAAACAGTAATAGCCAATGTGGTGTGGAAGGAAGAATTTGACCCCTCCGATGACTTGACAAAGTTGTCCCAAGATGCTGGTGCCTATTTGGCAGCCACCATGGATAAGGCACCAGAGGTAAGTAATTTGTTGAAAGAAAAGGATCAAGTGATCGCTTCATTACAAACACAGCTATCGAAGGAACACCAGAAAGCAGAACAACTACAACAACAACTGTCCACGCAGCAACAGTTAAATAACCAACCCAACAAACAATTGCATGAAGAGAAACAGAGGGCTGATTTGGGAGCGATTCAAAGACAGAAAGAATTATCAGAGGCATTAGCAAAATTGAAGGCAATGAATGAACAGATGGCAAAGACAAAAGATGGGCAAATTTCTCAATTATCAGCTCAAGTAGAGAAGTTCAAGAGTCTTCCCCAGCCTGCTGATTTCAGAGCAGAGGCAATACAGATTAATAAGGCACTAATAACATAAATAAGATTGTTGTGTCATGAAATTGCCCAAGTTGAACCTCTGTGCGACATAACAACATCTATAATAGACAAATAAGTTGATGCCAGGCAGGATTTAGAGCAAGCCGATGAGACTTTAACAGATTTTCTTACTTGGCAGGACACTAATGAGGGATAGGTAGCAAACTTGCCCAAAATTTTAGAATCCCATAAAGAAATTCTATTCATGGAGTGGCAGTCCCAATTAATGAAAGCAGAGAGAGCAGTTTCTAGATGCAAATTATCTACGAACAATTTGATTGACTTGATTAACAATACTCTCTATTTATCTAACATGATTTCTGTTAGGGTCCCACCCTAACCCCCTTATCTATGTAATGGGACCACATCATAGTTAAGAGTCAATAAAGCCCATATTAATAATTGTAAGTGGTTAATCCGCAATTAATAAAGGAA
>APFE030235043.1:0-14907 GCA_000404065.3 Pinus taeda | reverse complement strand
TTTCTTTTCACCAATACTTACGATTGTAGACTACGCCTTAACAATCCATACTTAGTTTTATTTTCATTTACCAAGTATTATTAATGTGCCTTTATACCAATGAACACCCATACACATTCATTATCAACAACATTATACAAGAGGAATGCACAACAGTATAAAGGGAAGGGCAACTCCTTGCAATATGAGTCTGCCCGATATCAATATATTATATAATTTTCACTTTTACAATGCACAAGTTAAATCTTGGGAAACCCCAAATTTACACTTAGCCAAAACTTCGTCAAGTCATTTGCCCAACTCAGGCGTGCCTCGTCATTACCGTGTCGCTTCACCCGGGTGCTCTCCACACGAGTCACACCTCCATTTCACCAAACTAGCACTCCTTCGTTCCATCGTGCATGGCGCGCCCTATCCAGGTCGCCTGTCTGCATGTTCACCTATGTCAACCATTTCGTCATGCACAACTGCCCACTACACATGTTCACCTGACGTCCACCCATTCAACTCGTTGGCCGTGCACTCATCGTGCAACCCTACCCAACTCGCCAAACCATCCAACCGAATGCCTTCACCAAACACCCTCACAGAATGCCTTCATTCCACCATTCTGTCCATCCACCAACTTGTCGTGCAACCGCACCCACCATGCAGCCTTGTCTGACTTGCCATTTCATCTTGAATGTTGTCTTCATGTGGAGTCACCCGTCTTGCGTGTTCATGATATATGGCTACCACAGTCACCTTTTCCCTTTGCACTTACTGTGACTCCCCAACTCCCTCACCCTTCCCATTGAATGTTTGTTCGTAGGCTTTTTATTGATGTCTTGTCCATCCACTGCACTGCCTATACATATGGTTTGGTGGTGGGTCGTGCCACCCACCCGACATCCGACCTATATTATACCGCCCTGCTGAATCTCCACATATGTTATGTGTTTGGTTGACCTGCCCAACTCGTGGGTGGCCGTACCCCTCCATCGCACTTTGGTTCAAGTCAGCCAACGGGTCAAGCCCAGCTTGCCTGCTATAAGTTTGTGATCAACTTGCTCGCCCACACTTCATTTCACCCATGTGTCTCATGCGTTTGGCCGCAACTCATCCATTTCACTTCGCTCATCCACTCGATGGGTGCACCCACCCATCACATAGACCGCAAAGCCTTACACTAGCGACCCAACGACCCGTGGGGGTGGTGGGGTGATTTCGGGAATCACCCCACCCTTTAACCCACCTCGGCACCCAACAGCCCATGAGGGTTGCAAGGTGATTCTCGGAATTGCCCTGTCACACCTGCAGGCCATTGGCCCGCCGAGGTGGGGCGGGGGCTATTGGTAGCCCTCCGCCCCACCCAAGCAGCCCAACAGCTCACAAGGGTGGTGTGGTGATTCCAGGAATCACCCCACCACCCTCGTGGGTTGTTGGGCCGTGAAGGTGCGGTCGAGGCTGCCAACCCAATGGTTTGCGAGGTCATTGGACTCATGGGGTGTGGTGGAGGCTGCCAACTCTGGTAGCCCAAAGGTCTGCAGGTGTCACGTACCTACACTCACGGTAATCTTCCAACCACACTATAGCGAGGTGCGGCACCACCGAAAACTTTCTTTTCGCCAATACTTATGTTCATGGACTACGCCTAACATTCACACTTAGTTTTATTTTCATTACCAAGTATTATATTTCTCCTTTATACAGATGAAAACCCATACACATTCATCATCAACAACATTATATAGAAGAAAAATGCACAACAGTATAAAGGGAGGGGAAACTCCTTGCAATATAAGTTTTCCCGAATCAATATATGTAATTTTCACTTTTATAAAGTATAAGTTAAATCTTGGGAAACCCCAAATTTAAACTTAGCCAAATTTCCAACTTGCTCATGTCATTTTCCCAACTCGGGTGTGCCTCGTTGTAACCGTGTTGCCTCACCCAGGCACCCTCTACATGGGTCACACCTTCATTTCACCAAACTAGCACTCCTTCGTTTCGTTGTGTATGACACACCCCACCCAGGTCACCCGTCCGCATGTTCACCATGTCAACCGTCTCGTCGTGCATGACTGCCCACCACACACGTTCACCCAACGTTCACTCGTTCAACTCGTTGGCGATGCACCCATCATGCAGCCCTGCCCGACTTGCCGAACAGTCCACTCGAACGCCTTCACCGAATTCCCTCACCGAATGCCTTTGTTCCACTGTTCCGCCCATCCACCAACTCGTCGTTCATGGGAACCCACCGTGCAGCCTTGCCGAACTCGTCATTCATCCTGGATGTTGTCTTCATGTGGAGTCACTCATTGTCTGGGTTCATGACCTGTGGCTACCGCAGTCACGTTCACCCTTCGCACTTGTTGCGACTCCCCAACTCCCTCGCACTTCACCTTGAATGCTTGTTCGTTGCTTTTTTGTTGATTTTTTTCCATCCACTGCACCGCCTATACATATGGTTTGTTGGTGGGTAATGCCACTCGACTAACCTACATTATACCGCCTAGCAAACTCTCCACTTATGTTATGTGTTCAGTCGGCCCGCCCAACTCGTGGGTGGTCGCACCTCTCCATTGCACTTTAGCTCAAGTCAGCCCACGAGTCGAGGCGAGCTTGCCCGCTATAAGTTTGTGAACATACTTGCTCGCACATCACTTTCACCATGTGTCTCGCCTATTTTGACCACAACTCATCCATTTCTTCAACTTGTCTGTTTGGTGGGTGCGCCCACTCGTCGCATAGACTGCAAGGCCTTACAGCGTGGGTGACGGGGTGATTCTAGGAATCACCCATCCACCTGAGTCGTTTGGTCGCCAGGGTGGGGCGGAGGGTGGGGCTGGTGGGGTGATTCCCAAGAATCACCATGCCACCCCTACTGGTCAATGGGCCGATGGGGTGGGCAGAGGCTACCCACCCTGTCGTCACAATGACCCACAGGGGATGCGGGGTGATTCCAGGGAATCACCCCACCCTCTGCTCGACCCCGATGGCCCAACGGCCCACAGGGGTGACGGGTTGATTCTGAGAATCACCCCACTCTCCGCCCACGTTGGTGGCCCAACGGCTTGCGGCATTGGTGGGTTGATTGTGGGAATCACGGCACCCTCCTCCCCACCCCGGTGGCCCAACGGTGGGCGAGGTTGGCGGGGTGATTCCAAGAATCACCTAGATCTCCGCCCCACCCCAATAGCCCAACAGCCCGCAGGGGTGGCAAGGTGATTCCGGGAATCACCCCACCCTCTGCCCCAACCCAATGACCCAATGGCCGGTGGGGGTGGCGTGGTGATTTTAGGAATCACCCGAGCCTCCACCCCACCCCAGCGACTCAACGGCCCACGGGGTGGAGGGGTGCTTACGAGAATCACCCCCCAATCTGCCCTACCCCGGCTGCCCAACACCCCGCAGGGGTGGTAGGATGATTCTGATAATCAAATAAAATAATTTAAATCTAAAACAAACCATTTATTACTTTCCTAGTTAGCGGCTATTTGTCGTGGATTATTAATTTATTTTATTATTAGTTAATATAATTATCTAATATAAATTATAATTATATATATAACAACTTATTAGTTAAACAAATTAATCTCGACTTATTTATTTCATTCTATATTATTAAATATATAAAATTTAGTAATCCACTATTAGGTTAAAACTAAAGTCATGAAATTAACAAATTAGAAATCTAAATAATTAGGGTTCTCTTAAATTAGAATAAACTAACATAAACACAACTAAAACTCTATTACATTCTTAATCTATCTTATTTATTTGTTAATCAATGACTTAATTAGTCTACTTAATTACTAGTTCATATTAGTTCATTTAGAATAAGAATTAAATTAAGTAAATAAAAATTAAAACTAAAATAATAAAAATTGAATAGTATACGTGGTTTACTTTTTAAATTAGTGAGCTTCTACTTGAATTTATCATCCATTAGGTATTTATTTATCTATTCTGGTCACTAGATTCTTCTCTCACTTTATCATTCATTTTTTGTCCTAATGATGGATCCCCTTTGGGGTTTGAAACGTTGACATAATGAACATAGTATTGTGGATAATCCAAATTGTATTTTTCCAACATAATGTATGATCACAATAGTAATACATTCAAATGTGTTGTGGTAGACATACCATTCAAATCAAATACAAAACCTCTTACCTAATGATGAACTCGCTTCTTTGTACCTGTAGCCAACTGCTCTAATAAATATGTCACATGCAATTCCTTTTTCAAACCACACTTATGCACCAAGTGAGGAATAACATAGCTATAGTTAGATCCAGGGTCAATCAAAATAGAAATAACTTGATCACAAAGATTACCTTCCATCTCTATAATACATTTGTGTTATGATAATGAGTACAACCCTCGAGGCAAGGCACCGAGGCTACTTAATGATGAATTGCAATGCTAGAATGACGTGAAGTCGTGGGAGTGAAATTATTGCCTATAAGGTTGGAGAAAGATGTTTGGCATATTCGAGGAATTAGGGGTCCTGCCCATTGTAAACCCTCGTTGTGTAGTGTCGCATGAAGTGTTTAAGACAAGTGAGAGTAAATGAGACAGAAGGCATATTTTGTTTGACATTTTTTCTCCATCGACTCAATTCTCAGAGTTTGATCACTTGCAAAAGGCATGAATTTCGAGGGCAAGGATTTTACTCTTGCCTCTCCATACAAATAAATTTTATCCTCATTTTGAGGGAACTCGTGCAAATACTACTCTCCTCACATTTTCTAGACTTTGGTCTAAATTAGTTTGTGTGTGGTGACAATGTTATTAAGTTCATGATAGGACACCATAAAATTTGAATGAAACCATTTCAATTTTGAATTTTTTTTTATAATATATATCTTAAAATTTTAAATATATATATGTTTCATGTAACCTCAATGCTTTTTAATTTCTTCCCATTCATTTTCAAATTTAAATGATTATAAAACAAATTAAAACTGTAGTTTACTACCCAAGATAATAACCACACCTATATATTATCTTCAAAATATCTCTTATTTTCAAAATTGTAAACTAAATCTTTTTGTGTTCAAATTTTATCTAAAATCCTTTAGTAATTAATATATAATTAAAACTTAAATGATGATGATGATAGTGGTTAACTTCCACTGGGACCAAATTGGTCTATCGGACCTATAATTTTCTTAGCTTTTCATTGTTTGGCTCATCTTTCTTGGCGAGATTGATGTTGTAGCTTTCTTTTGCTTCTCTACAATCTTCCAACTTCCTTTATCTTGCATCTCCTTCATCTCTTCTGGTTCTTGGGACATTGGTGTCTTAGCTTCACGATCTATTGTGTTCGTCCTCTTGAAGAAAGATGGATAAGAAGTTTGTTCTAGGACATTTGCTTTGCTATGAAATGAAGATTTATTTTGTGCACTATTTGAATCCTCAAACTTATTGATGTTGAGGGGTTGTCGAGTTCACTTTTTTGTTGCTCGTCGGGGCTTTCTCCCTGCTTGTCTTGAGAATTGTTTTTTTCTTGCCAGATTGATTCAGAGTCTTCTCTAAAGTATTCTTCTTTGATGACTCAAAACTACATGCTCACTTAATTTTGATCATATGTATATGTATATGTATATGTATATGTATATGTATATGTATATGTATATGTATATATATATTATATATATATATATATTATATATATATATATATATATATAATATATATATATTATATATATATATATATATATATAATATATATATATATATATTATTCAAAACACTCTCTCTTTAATTTGAGTATTTGTAATTAATACCTATTTAAAAATTACATATTCAAATTTATTTTTATGAAGTTCTTATTAACCTAAATATATATAAAAATTAATTTTCTACCATGAGTTATTAATAAAATTATGTATAAATTTTTCAACTTCAAAATGTTTTTTCCTTTCTTTGTTATCTCAATTTTTTTATCCAATTAAAAAGCCATACTGAAATTGAATTAGGAAAAATGTCTCCTAACCATTACTGCTTGTTTTACCTGTAATCTTGTAGCGATCTACATATTTCTCTTTAGGAATTACATTTTATAAAAAATGTTCAACTTCAAGATGTTTTTTATTGCTTTGTTATCTCAACTTTTTAAACCATTAAAAGCTACAATGAAATTGAAAACTACGCAAATTTATCCGCTCATGGTTTGTGTTCATTTTACGTGCTATCTGATTTCCATATTTCTGTTTAGGAATCATCCCATTTACCATTCCAAACATGCAAATTAACAAATCCCTATCATAAAATGTAAACCATGAGTTTCCATTTATCCACTGGCCCTACCATGAATCTGATTGAATCTATATCAAATTATTAGGCATACAAATAGAGCTCTCTAATTTTTGTATTTGTTTCCTTGATTCTAGTGTATTTGTGCCAAGGAAATGGCCATGGCCATGACAGTTAACTAGATCTTGATATACTAATTAGTTTCTTTCATATTATTTTAAACAGATCTGTGATTCCAAAGTCATGCAGTTTTGGCACTTTAGGAGGTTAAAAAGGCCTATCTTGTGGGTCTATTCTGGGATAGAAGCTTTTGGGCCATTAATGCAAAGAGGGTCAGTATCATGCCTAAAGGGTACTTGTATGTTAAAGAAAAGTCATGCAGTTTTGGCACTTCAGGTGGTTACAAAGGCCTATCTTGTGGGTCTATTCTAGGATAGAAGCTTTTGGGTCATTAATGCAAAGAGGGTTAGTATCATGCCTAAAGGGTACTTATATGTTAAAGCAGAGAACCTCTCTTTGAAGTCACATACACATGTAAGATATATAATGTTTTAACAATTTATGAATATTCTAAGTATTTGTACCTGTCAAGCATTTATGTTAAAAGTTGTATTGGAGGCTTTGCTTTGGGATTTAGTGAGAATGATAAAAGGAACAAAAGGCTAGACTAAGAGATCAATATCTTAGGCCTTCCATAGATTTTCTTGAGCTCCACTACCGTAAATTGGAAGTTGGGTCTCCTTCCACAACAGAAGTTTAGTTGGGGTGAGGTAGTAAAAGGAAATAGGTGGTGTACACCATGATCATCATATGCATTTGTATAATAATGTTTAGTAAATTAGAGGCTGCAGTAAAAATATGCATTAAAAATGGGAAGTTAGAGATGAATTGACATCTCTTTCCATTCCATTTATGTGCATTTCATTTGTGTTTGTTTCTATATGTTAAACACACATGGACAACAAGAAACATAGGAAAGATAAAGCGTGTGAGTGCATTTTTTTATTAACAGGAGATATACATTTATAGTACAATATGGTGACCATTGGGTTTCACATCCAAAGGTCCCTTGGACTGCTTTGTCCATTCGGCTTCCACACTAACCCATTTAGGATTAGGTGTCCAACATTCCCCCCCTTAATCCGAAGGGTTATATATGAGTCCAAGAAGAGAGATGTAATACAAAATGTGCAAGAATGCATGGCAACACTAGGTTGAATGTGCTCTCTGAAATGTTGGTATAAAGGGCGGTGGTTTAAGGATGACCACCAACACTAGAATGCTTAGTGCAGTTCCCGGAACTCTTCCAAACTGGCAGAAAACTGTGAGTTCTCTGCTAGAGGAAGTGATCTATTTTTGGTTAAAGAGGGAAACCTTCACCATAAAAGGACGGCTCACCCCGCATAAAAGTAAATTCAACCTTGAAAAGGGAAGTCTCAACCTGTGATTGCGTTCTTAAGGATGACCAACACTCTGGATCGCTTTAACGCCAAAATTCTGGAAACTCTTCCAAAACTGGCAAGAAACTGAAGTTCTTTCTAGAGAAGTGTTCTCAATTTTTGTTCCCGGATTCTTCCCCAAAGCTTGGCAAGAAGCTGAAGTCTTCTGTAGGGGAAGTGATCCCAGATTATGCCAACCTGAAGCATTATGCTTTTCACGGGGATCGTCTCGCTACAAACTCTTGAACTGGCCCTGTAGTTTGTGGCTCAGGCTCGCTTGATGTGGCTTTGAGCTTGTAGATGGCCATTCATTCTCCCCCCTGGTTAGATCAGGTGAAGATGATGGAGAAAACTCAAGCTGCAAGGATGTTCAAATAATTCGTTAGAAACGTTTCTAACATGTGTTTGGAATATCTTCTTTGGCTGTTGATGCCCATTGCCAAGAAGCGATCCATCCTAGATGATCTTTGTTCTTGGCAGGGGGACGTTGTTTCTGAAGCATCTGTTTGAAGAATGACTGGTTTTACGACAATACTTACATGGATGAAGATCAAAACAGTGATCTTTCAGATGGCCAACTCGGTCACAGTGTTCGCATTTTACAATCTGTTGTTGTTGTTGTTGCTGTGGAAGAGGGGCAGAGTCTGGAACAGCTGGAGCTGAACTATCATAAGGAGCAGGTGAACTGTCATAAATGAATCCAGTACTCTGAAACTGAATGGGCTTGGCATAGTCTGGAATATGAAAGGACAATTCCTTTTCATATCCAAGACCAATTCTGTGCTTGTTGTGGAAAAGTTGTTCCCAAGTTCTGATGATGTGCTTGGGAAGTGCAGACTGAGTTTCTGCATCTGCATTTACAACTGCTACTTTACTTGAATGAACTGTAACATTATTGACTTGTTGTTTATGGGAGTCTATTTCAATCTTCTGAACAGAAACAGGTTCAGAATGATGTCTATTTTGATGTAGCTCTTCTTGCTGTAGCTGTGATTCAAGTTGCAAAAACTCTATCTTTTGTTGTGCATTTTGTATACATTTTGAATGTCAGCAATAATGTCTTTATTGATTATGATAGCATTGTCAGCAGTGGATACGATTAGAGTTCTCAATAACTCTAATATTCTTTCAGGATTAGCCATTTTCTTAGTAGTGGGCAAAGAGTGTGAGCAATTATGCAATATATTCTTCTACAAACAATATCAAGCCTTAACAGTAGGCTTTGGAGCAACCGCTAAGACCAACTTTCAACATATACCACTTAAAAATTTGGCTAAAAATAGTGAGCTTAAACTGTTGGAGAGAAACTCAAAAGGTAGATTCCCAATGCAAAATGGTATATGTAAAGACAACCACTGCAAACTTCAATAATTATAACACTGTCATGGACACGGCTTGAATGCTCATATGCCTTGACTGGGGTATGAATCAGTGTTCTCTAATCTTTCCACTCTCTTCAAAGAAAACAATAGTTCACTTCAATATTTGAGATACCATGATTGTTGTCTCATTTGTTAGAGTAAGCTGAGAAAGAACTGAAATAAAAGCGGTAGTGCTAGTGCTCAATTCAACAATCTTCATGCCATTTCCAAACTCAATGCAATCTTGACTTCTAACGTGTGCAGTGTTTCTCAAACACTCATTGTCCCTATGAGCACAACTTGAATGCCAATGCAGAGTCCACGATCTAGAGGGTGATTCGAATTTGAGCTCAATAGTCGACTGTTTCGTTGCCTATGATGGATTTACACCATGCAATACATTCACATTTTCTAAGATTGGAAATGTTGGCTTCGAAAAGAGCGTCCAAAAACAACTCTTGGTCTCCATTTCTACAAAATGCACTGAGTAGAAATTTGGACTGGAATCTGGAGAGGCCATTGGAAGGCTAAATTTTTTTTCATAGAATATGTATTTGTAGCATTCGTCAACGCTAACATCGTTAAGAAATTATGTAAACAACAAACACTCATTTCTCATTCATTCATATAAATGGGCGACACACCTTCATTTTCCTTACTTTCGTTTTCTTCTTCTGCCAGTCATCGCTAAATCCCTATATTGCCACCTCTGATGTAAATGTAAATTCCACTTCAGAAAATGGTGCACCAAATTTGATTATTCATTTCTCCTACATGCCCAGAAACAAGAACATAAAGGGCAATGGAGAATTCCAATGGTCGTTGACAGAACACAAGCAAAAACTAGGGGTAGAGGGTGCGCTGAAATGGACATAGAGTGTTGGAAGAGATACGAGTGTTCGAAGAGAGGCTTAAATCTCCACACACAAATTTTAGTTTGTGTTACATAGTTAATTTTCACCACAATGAGAATCATTGATCGTAGAGAATAATACAATGATTTAACTACACATGGGACTCCACATAATTCACAAAGTTCATACATATAAGATTTCAACTCATAGATATTTGTATGCAAATGTTATGATAGAGATAGGTATGAATGGCGTAGAGAGACTAGAAAAACCTATAGAGCATCGAGAAAGGTAATCTCAAGTAGATGTTCAAACTGCATTGTTGGAACTAGAGGATCGATGCTTAAAATGGAATCAGTCAAGTGGAAGGACTCCACACAATAATGAAATGGGAACTAAAGGAATAAAAAAAAGATACGAAAAATATGGGCTTAGAATAGCAGAGGTCTGACATGGTATCAAGTGCTTTGCCGGCCGTTATAGAGTCCCCCAACATTAGAGGAATTTCTATGATTCTTCCACTTTTAGTTCCCACTACGTAAGCAGTGGAGACGTGCAGGAGGATTTGAAGTTTACAGCATCGTTTAGCGAATTGGACAATATTCTCAGCTCCCTTTGTGTTGTCATTTAGAGAAATATCATATATGTTATCAAATAGGGTGTTGGCTGCAATATGGACAATGGCGTCCAGATTTTCCAAGAGGTCCTCTCTGCTACTCTCGGTGTAAATTCCAAGATTATGATCTGTTACAATGTCTCTGATCAGAGATCATGTCCTACTTTTGCATAATGTTCTCAACGCAGACGGTGTACAAGCCATTGCTCAATCCAAAAAGGTACTTTTTGATGAGTACAGGGTTTCTAATCAGAATGATGATCGCATTGCATTTACTGTGGACTTGGCTCTTCTACTTCGAGCTCTCAAAAGCAGTGTTAGTATGGATGGTGAAAAAACTGCAAGTTAAATTTGTGAAGAAACGTCCAATTGAACCACAACGTTAATACAACCGACAACAGTGCTAAACTACCAATATATATACGAACCAGCATTAATATAACATGAACCAGTGATGAACCAATGCCAATGCATATAGAGAGCACGAACTCGGCTGTCGCAAGTCACCAGCGTAAATTCAACATTTTGTATTCCACACAGCTCTCAAAATGCACATACAGGATTTATGCACAGACTCAATGCTCCATTCAATGGTTAAACTATTCAACACAGAGAATCATGCTCCATTCATCGCACGGTCTTCAATACTTCACAGAGATGCTTCAGTATTCAATGCAGAGAATTCAACACTGGAGCTTGGCATGTACACCAACCAGAATTTAAATTGATTTCAGCTTCATATAGAGAGAAAATGCTCAAGTTCTGGCAGGCTTCAGGGCAGAACTGACAGGAGTTATAGTGGCAACATTCATAGAAACACATGAAAAAATAATGCTGTCAAACGCTCCAGAACAGTTTGAACATGGTGGAATGAGCTTGGACGGTTATGCATAAGGCGTTAAACAATGAAAAACATACGCAGAGGCACCAAAGCATATCTGTGCAGGCAATGGAATGTGCAGGCAATGGAATATGGAGCAGAGCGCAGGTTATGTCAAGACAGAGGCAGAGCAGCGCTGGAAGGACAGAGGCAGAGGTCAGAGATGTCAGTAAGCAACGGATTTCAGGCATAAAATTTTCAGGACAGAGCGCATGCAGGCAGCTAATTAGATGGAGGAGCAGCTCAGGTAGCAGTTTTAATAGGTTGCAGCTAAAATTTAGTTGAATAAATACTCATGAGAAAATATTCATGAAATTTATGGCAGAAATAAACTGCAGAGAGAGGCCATAAAACAAATGGCTCAAATTAATTATGGAGGGCAGGAATACGCCTGCTCTGATACCATGTTAAACACACATGGACAGCAAGAAAGATAGGAAAGATAAAGCATGTGAGTGCATTTTTTTATTAACAGGAGATATACATTTATAGTACAATATGGTGACCATTGGGTTTCACATCCCAATGTCCCTTGGACTGCTTTGTCCATTCGGCTTCCACACTAACCCATTTAGGATTAGGTGTCCAACACTATAAATCAACACTACAACTATGGGTTGGTTTCCAATAATATTCAAAACTAGAAGTTTGATTGTCTATATAGGTATTGTCAGTGATATTTTGAAAGGAAAATTGTTGTTTCTGAGAAGTATCTTACTCACAGTTGCTTTTGGGAAATAACAAAAACAAAATATTTCTCACTGTTAGTCAATTGACAAGGATTGATAATTCATGATTAATAAAATTTATGACTAGAGAAATGGTTTATATGTGTATTAAACACCCCTTGATTAGATATCTTCAACTATAACATAATACACCTTTAGCCCGAAATATATCCTCTACTTTGTATTTGGTTAGATATTTTAACTGGATTGGACTAGGGTCATGTAATGGGGACTTATTTAATGAGCATATTAACTCATTTTATCATGTTTTCATTTATTTCGAATATTTTCCCTCCATAATTGAGATTCTAGAATTTTATTACATTATCATATTTTTTTTTTAAATGTAAGAGAAAGTGGGTTAGCTTAACGGATCAAGTGGGGTGATTAAAGTAATCTTTGTTCTTGCTACTCTTGGGTTTAGGCTTTATCTAAGTGATCTCTTGTAAGGAGGCATCTGCTTGGTTCATATATATCTGAAATGCACTATAAATATTAGCAGAGATATCTAAGTATTTAGGCTCTATGGTCTATTTGATATGTTAGATGGTTTTTGGGTTGATTTGGTAGGAGATTTGAAACCTGGAGCTGTAGAAAATCACTTTAAAGATGTATAAGAATCACCTTCAAGAGCTGGAACAGAAGAGTTGCTTAACCTACCATCATATAGGTGTATCGGAGAAGGGCCCGACCATGCTCTTAGATTCAAAATTTCCCAACTATTGTTATACTCTGAGACAGTCTTGGCATTAGAGCGGCAGCCTGCCTACTTAGAGGAATAAAGATTCTATTGTTTTGGCATATTTTCAGAAGTATGTGCACTTAGAATTAGTTCCTAAAGTTTAGTCCCATCACCGGCTTGCTCCACCTTCTGCTTCTAAATCCCTGGCTTTCAGCAGTATGTGCACTCAGAATTAGTTCCTAAAGTTTAGTCCCATCAGCCCCTTGCTCCACCTTCTGCTTCTAAATCCCTGGCTATCAGTAGGTCTCGGGATTACTTCAACATGACAATCACCAATTCCCATGGGGTCCTATAATGTGTTTAGCAAGAAGCCCGAATCTGCCATTTTCCCAACTATCCCATGAATAATAATACCGCAATCACAAAAGTTTGCCAACCTCCTATATTGAGGTTGTGAATCACTAGTAGTGAAATAAGGGATATTCCAATTCCTTCGGAGGAACACCGACGAAATAAAGATGAATGGCTTCACCAAGCTGACACTTCAACCAGAGATCAAATTGTTGTAATTCAAGGCTACCAATTTATCGATTGGAGAAATGCCGCATATGGGTCCTGAAATACTTCACCTTTAATCTATCCAAACTCCTCACAATTTCAACGATAGAAATCCAAATCTTAATGACCTCCAACAACAGGAATCAACAACCTGGAGAAATAGCCCCAATGCTTCTTTATCTCTATTATTTATATCTTAATTAACAACTTTGAAATATCCTAATCCCAATCAATATGTCTCGCCCTCTTCTCTCCCATCCAGTGAGCACATGACCTGAAGTTAGTAGGTTGTCCTCTCTCAATTGATCCCTCAACCTCTTCCAATCCAATCAATGGGAAGAGGTTGATTTTAGATAAATAACGAAAATACCATGGGGCACATAACAGTCCTAGTCCTAAAGGCTAGATCAATCCATGGACAGATTTGACACATTCTCACCTGGCTAGATCAATCCATGGACGGATTTGACACATTCTCACTTTGCTTTTAAGGAATCCATTTTATAAAACTTACACCAATTTTAGTTGTTAAGAAATGCAAAGTACATCAAGATGCTATGAATCTTGGAAAGCTTTATCATAGCGGTTAGATAGGTAGTAGTAATATTTTATCATGGTTGTTAGATAGCTAGTAATAATATTTTATCATAGTTGTTAGATAGCTAGTAATAATATTCACTATGATGGTTGGAAAATTTGTATAAGGCATTTCCTTATTTCTAACTTAATAAAATTCTAATTATTTTGCAGAAAAATAGATAAAACTCAATGACATCATTAACAAAGTTAAGTGTATTAACACTTTAAAACTCAATGGCATTATTAACAGAGTTAAGTTTATTCACACTTTAAATGCACAATCATTTGTCCAAATCTGCGAAGAGATATATGTGATGTGTCTAAAACTCCCAACAAAACTAACACATTATATTTAATATCTCTCTAAAAAGACCAACAAAACTAACACTTTATAATAGAACAAAAGACATAACTATTATGGAACCATCACAATCATAAATTAACAAAAACCACAAACCCTCTATTTTGAATTAGTAATATTAATAGTTATTAAGTAATTTCATATAGTATTTTTGTGACCTAGGATAAAGTCCAACAAAGAAGAGGAAACTCATGACAAAGAAGAAATATGAGCCTTACAACTTTTTCATTGTAATATGTGATGCAAGTGCTAGTATAAGTTCAACTAGAATAGCTCTAATTCCCAAAGGAATTATAACCAAATAATTTTAATGATTTCAGACTCATTGCTCTTTGCATTTCTTCATTGGATTCCCTAATAATATACTCATTCATGATGTTGTTGGAATCCCTAAAGAGGTGATACATTCCATTAAATCATGGAAGTTTCCTCAGTCTATTTGAATATACTGAATATACCCAACATTTCATGAGATACACAATTTTTGGTTTGGTTATGCAATCTTTAGTAGTAAGTTTCACTTGAATAAAATTATTTGCAAATTAAAGAGATTTTATTTTTTTATTATTTGATATAAAATAACAAAAATAGATTATTT
>APFE030235026.1:45455-65382 GCA_000404065.3 Pinus taeda | reverse complement strand
CTTTCTTGTTGAGAGGGGGCGTTGAAAAGTGTGCAACAAGAAATGCTAAATTTAGAAAGTGCTAAAAACAGAACTGCTAAAAATGGCACTTCTAAAAGTAGCAGTTTGGCCAATGAGCATTTTGTCCACCTTGGGTGAGAGGCGAAACTGCTAAAAATAGAATCTTCTAAAAATAGCATTTTTAGGTCCCTTCCTATTTTTAGCAGTCCCTGGTCTAACTATAGGAAGTAAAAACTAATTTGGTCTTAACAATAGTTTAAAATACTAATTAATTAATCTCCATGAGTTAATTAGTTATGGAAAATTAAACTTGAAGTCTTTGTGAGATCATGCAATTATTTTCTCTCTTGATTTAGGAATTTAGCCCTTGATTAAAGGAGATAAGGTTCAGTTCTATATTGAGAGGATCAGTTGACTTAGTTTAACTTAGTCAAGTCCAGATAGATTAATTTAACAAGTTGTTAAATTAATGAGATATAGTTTGTTGATGCTTGCATGCATGTGACAACTATTATTTTCAAATAACTGAGTATTCTCTCATGAATAACTGATGCATGGTAGTTCAGACAAAGACCCAGTTGAGATCAGATGAGGGACAGTGTACTATCAGATGCTAGGATATTTCTAGTAAGTATTCCTTGCATGAGGAAGGAATCTATTTTCTTCTATGACTACGTAGTTGGACCTGAGGTGACAGAAAGTATGATTAGGCCAATTTACAGCCTATATATTGAGGCCTAGGTAGTCCATGATTTTTATCTTCTGATTACAAAGAGAACATGATAGCTATTGAGCTTATTCCTTTTGTATGTTGTTGAGGATCTCCACTTGATTGATAATACAGTGTTGGGGTTTTATGTTGGTGCTTTCCCTAGTGATATATTTTGTGTTATGTGTGATTGATTCCTTCTTATCAGTTATATGTGTTCATGCTTGATGTTGGTCATGGTTGATTAGCTTCCACAAAGTTTATGGTAGATGTAGATCTAGTATTATGCTTTAGTACATTGCATATATCAGTTTGATCTGCAGGTGAGATTTCTACATGATATCAGTGAGATAGTTGATTTGTAGAGAAAATTCTACATGGTATCAAAGCACAGGTGATCAAGGAAGAACAATATACAAGAAGGAATTCGAAGTTTATTATTCGGGATATTGATCTCAAGTTCTTATCACATCTATTTCACCGATGGCGTTCTATGGTTTGAGGCTTGAGTATGCCCTTGATGGCAGCTCAAACTATATAACTTGGAAGGATCGCATGGAGGCAGTATTGGAAGATAATGGCCTTAAGGACTTCATTGATCAAGAAGTCCCTAAGCCTATTGATGCTACACAATTGGCGGAATGGAAGAAGTGTGTGGATAGAACTAGGAGAATTCTCTTGGAGGGAGTGCGAGATCACATTGTCTCGAGCCTCCATGGGAAGGAGACTCCATTTGCAAAGTGAAAAACATTGAAAGATTTATATCAGAATAGCAGTGATCAGAGGAAGTTGGCACTGAAGGACAAACTTCGAAAGATTAAGTGTGAAAAGGATGAGACAATCTCTATGTATCTGACCAAGCTCATCACATGCAGGGATGAGCTTGCAAGCGTAGGGGTCATGACAGCTGATGATGATATGGTGAGTCTAGCACTCCTTGGCCTTCCTAAGAGCTGGCATAACTACCAAGAATAGGTTAATGGAAAGGATAAACTAGGAGATTGGGAACAACTATGGTTGGATTTGATGCAGGAGGAGATCAAATAGAGCACCAGAGATGGTTCTTCATCCATGGAGGATGAGGAGAACTGTGCCTTAGCGAGTAAGGAAAAGAAGGGGAAGGAGAAGGTTTCTCTTTTCAAATCTAGTTCTTCCAATGGTGGTAAAAAGGTTGAAAAATCTAAAGTGCGATGCTTTCGTTGTCATGAGGTGGGCCATTATGCTGCAAATTGTCCACAAAGGAAATCCAAGAAGGGATCCGAGGAAGGATCTGAAGGTGAGGCACTTGCTTCACAGTTTGAGTTGGATTTCACACTCTTTGCATGCATGGTTTCATCCACGATGGGAAGTTGTTGGTTTCTTGACATTGGAGCTTCTTTCCACATGACCGGCGACAAGAGATTGTTTAGTACTTTGGAGGAGAAAGATCTCCAGATACACATAGTGATGGGTAATGATGAGAAGTATAGTGTCTTAGGTGTAGGCATGGTTATTTTTCAGAGGGAGCATGGAGCTTGCCTTACCTTGACTGGTGTCAAGTATGTACCAAGACTGAAGAGAAACTTGGTGTCGATCGTGATGCTAGAAGACAAAGGCTATGATGTAGTCTTCAGTAAGGGAAAGGTTTTTCTTGGGCACATCATCACTAGACACGTGAAGAAGATTGGTTCATGGGTCAAGAACTTGTATTCTCTTGAGGTTGAAGATGCATGCAAAGCCTTGAGCAACAAGGCAACTGATGGAGACTTGGTGGTTGAGAGGGAGAGTATATTACCTCTCGACATGTAGCGCCAAAAAAAGTCTCAGACGATTGTGGAAGAGCCACGATTGGTGCAACAGCTTCAAGAGGTTGTGGAGCAGCCACAACAGGGGAAGCTGAGTGGAGATCGAGTAGAGACATCTACTCATGTATAGTCCTCCAGTAGGGGGAACTTCAAGCTAGGTGGGCTGAGGGATCACATGCAGCCATACCTCCAGGTAGGAGGTGGGGTGATGTGGAGTGATCGTCCCAAGGAGGAGGGGTAGGATCCTTGAGGTACCCAACCTCTTGGATGAGACCTTGCTATAGGAGCCCTGATGTGGAGTAGCAGGAACTAACTGATTGGGTAAAGACAGATGCGGATGGAGCGACAGAGGGAGCTATAGTACAGGGAATCCCAGGACAGCGCAGAGCATGCAGGTTGCAACAAGGCGAGAGGCACAAATGTGTTGCACAGTGCAGGGTAGCACAGAGAAGGGTACAATGGTGCGAGATGCATGGAGATGTTGCATTATCGCAGAGGTCAGAGAGGGAGCACTTGTCAACAGTAGGTAGATCTTCAGCATCAAAGTATGTTTCTAGCCTAATAGAGTGGTTAGTTGGGAGTTTCTTTGTTTCGAGTGTTGTTAGAGCAACTGCACTTGGTAGGTGTGTTGCATGTAGAACATTTAAGAGTTATAGGATCGGGTTCGAGAGGAAGCCTTTCTTGTTAAGAGGGAGCGTTGAAAAGTGTGCAACAAGAAATGTAAAAATAGAAATTGCTAAAAATAGCAGTTTGACCAGTGTGGAATTTTGGCCACCTTGGGTGAGAGGTGAAACTGCTAAAACTAACATCTTCTAAAAATAGCATTTTTGGGTCCCTTCCTATTTATAGCAGTCACTGGTCTATCTATAGGAAGGAAATTCGAATTTGGTCTTACCAGCAATTTGGAATATTAATTAATTAATTCTCCATGAGTTAATTAGTTAAGGAAAAGCAAACTTGAAGTTTTTGTGAGAACATGCAATTATTTCTCCATTAATTGGGGAATGTGTCCTTGATTTTCTCTACTGATTGAGGAATTAAGGATGAGTTCTATATTGAGAGGATCAAGTGACTTAGTTTAACTTAGTCAAGTTCAGTTAGATTAATTTAACAAGTTGTTAAATTAATGAGATACAATTTGTTGATGCTTGCATGCTTGTGACCACTGTTATTTTCAGATAACTGTGTATTCACTCATGGATAACTGATGCATGTCAGTTCTATCAGAGACCTAGTTGAGATCAGTTGTGGGGCAATGTATTATCAGATGCTAGGATATTTCTAGTAAGTATTCCTTGCATGGGGAAGGAAGCTTCTTGCTTCTATGACTGCGTAGTTGGACCTGAGGTGACAGCAGGTATGATCAGGCCAATTTACATGTGTTTTGTAATTGGACCCCAATCAAAATTGCACAAGGAAATAGGAGCTTGGACTTGAGGTGTAGCCTTTATACAGGGCTAGGTAGTCCATGAGCTTTATCATCAAAGTATAGAGAAAGCAGGATAGCTTTTGAGCTGATTCTTTTTGTATGTTGTTGAGGATTTCCACTTGATTGATAATACAGAGATGGGGTTTTAGGCTGGTGCTTTTCCCGGATAAATTCTTCTATGTTATGTGTGATTGATTCCTTCTTATCAGTTATATGTGTTCATACTTGATGTTTCTCATGTTCAATTAAGCTTCTGATAAGTTTATGGTAGATGTAGATCTAGTATTATGCTTTAGTACATTGCATATATCAGTTGGATCTGTAGGTGAAATTTCTACATGATATCAATGAGCTAGCTGATTTGTAGAGAGAATTATACATGGTATCGGAGCATAGGTGATCAAGGAAGAACAATATACAAGAAGGAATTTGAAGTTTATTATTTGGGATATAGATCTCAAGTTATTATCACATATATTTCACCGATGGCGTTCTATGGTTTAACGCTTGAGTATGCCCTTGATGGCACCTCAAACTATATAACTTAGAAGGATCGCATGGAGGTAGTATTGGAAGATAATGGCCTTAAGGAATTCATTGATCAAGAAGTCCCTAAGCCTACTGATGCTACTCAATTGGCGGAATGGAAGAAGTGTGTGGCTAGAACTAGGAGAACTCTCTTGGAGGGAGTGTGAGATCACATTGTCTCGAGCCTCCATGGGAAGGAGACTCCATTTGCAAAGTGAAAAACATTGAAAGATTTATATCAGAATAGCAGTGATCAGAGGAAGCTGGCACTGAAGGACAAACTTCGAAAGATTAAGTGTGAAAAGGATGAGACGATCTCTATGTATCTGACCAAGCTCACCACATGCAGGGATGAGCTTGCAAGTGTAGGGGTCATGACAGCTGATGATGATATGGTGAGTCTAGCACTCCTTGGCCTTCCTAAGAGCTGGCATAGCTACCAGTACTTGGTTAATGGAAAGGAGAAACTGGGAGATTGGGAACAACTATGGTCGGATTTGATGCAGGAGGAGATCAGGTGGAGCACCAGAGACAGTTCTTCATCCATGGAGGATGAGGAGAACTGTACCTTAGTGAGTAAGGCAAAGAAGGGGAAGGAGAAGGTTTCTCTTTTCGAATCCAGTTCTTCCAATGGTGGGAAGAAGGTTGACAAATTGAAAGTGCGATGCTTTCGTTGTCATGAGGTGTGCCATTATGTTGCAAATTGTAAACAGAGGAAATCCAAGAAGGGATCTGGGGAAGGATCTAAAAGTTAGGCACTTGCTTCAGAGTTTGAGTTGGATTTCACACTCTTCACATGCACGGTTTCATCCCTGGTGGGAAGTGGTTGGTTTCTTGACAGTGGAGCTTCTTTCCACATGAACGACGATAAGAGTTTGTTCATTACTTTGGAGGAGAAAGATCTCCAGATACTTATAGTAATGGGTAATGATGAGAATTATAGTGTCTCAGGTGTAGGCACGATTATTTTTCAGAGGGAGCATGGAGCTCACCTTACCTTGACCGATGTCAAGTATGTACCAGGAATGAAGAGAAACTTGGTGTCGATCGTGATACTGGAAGACAAAGGCTATGATGTAGTCTTTAGTAAGGGAAAGGTTTTCCTTAGACACATAATCACTAGACAGGTGAAGCAGATTGGTTCATGGGTCAAGAACCTGTATGCTCTTAAGGTTCAAGATGCATGCAGAGCCTTGAGTAGCAAGGCAACTGATGGAGACTTGGTGGTTAAGAGGGAGAGTATATTACCTCTCAACATGTAGCGCCAGAAGAAGTCTCAGATGATTATGGAAGAGCCACGATTGGTGCAGTAGCTTAAGGAGGTTGTGGAGCAGCCACAACAGGGGATGCTGAGTGGAGATCGAGTAGAGACATCTACTCATGTGGAGACATCTAGTAGGGGAAAAATTCGAGCCAGGTGGGTTGAGGGATCACATGCAGTCATACCTCTAGGTAAGAGGTGGGGTGATGTGGAGTGATCGTCCCAAGGAGGAGAGGCAGGATCCTTGAGGTACCCAACCTCTTGGATGAGACCTTGCTACAGGAGCCTCGATGTGGAGTAGCAGGAATTGACTGATTGGGTAGAGACAAATGCAGATGGAGCGGCAGAGAGAGCTGCAGTGTAGGGAATCCTAGGATAGTGCAGAGCATGTAGGCTGCAGCAATGCGAGAGGCACAAGTGTGTTGCATAGTGCAGGGTAGCATAGAGAAGGGTGCAACAATGCAAGATGCATGGAGATGTTGCAGTAGCACAGAGGTCAGAGAGGGATCACTTGTCAATAGCAGGTAGAGCTTCAGCATCAGAGTATGTTTCTAGCCCAACAGAGTGGTCAGTTGGGAGCTTTTTTTGTTCCGAGTGTCGCTGGAGCAACCACACTTGGTAGATATGTTGCATGTAGAACATTCCAGAGTTACATGATTGGGTTCGAAAGGAAGCCTTTCTTGTTGAGAGGGAGTGTTGAAAAGTGTGCAACAAGAAATGTAAAAATAGAAATTGCGAAAAATAGCAGTTTGGCCAGTGTGGAATTTTGGCCACCTTGGGTGAGAGGTGAAACTGCTAAAAATAACATCTTTTAAAAATAACATTTTTGGGTCCCTTCCTTTTTATAGCAGTCCCTGGTCTATCTATAGGAAGTAAATTCGAATTTGGCTTTACCAGCAGTTTGGAATATCAATTAATTAATTCTCCATGAGTTAATTAGTTAAGGAAAAGCAAATTTGAAGTCTTTATGAGAACATGCAATTATTTCTCCACTAATTGGGGAATGTATCCTTGGTTTACTCCACTAATTGAGGAATTAAGGATGATTTCTATATTGAGAGGATCAGTTGACTTAGTTTAACTTAGTCAAGTTCAATTAGATTAATTTAACAAGTTGTTAAATTAATGAGATACAATTTGTTGTTGCTTGCATGCATGTGACAACTGTTATTTTCAGATAACTGTGTATTCACTCATGGATAACTGATGCATGTCATTTTTGTTAGAGACCCAGTTGAGATCAGATGTGGGACAATGTACTATCAGATGCTAGGATATTTCTAGTAAATATTCCTTGCATGGGGAAGGAAGCTTCTTGCTTCTATGACTGCGTAGTTGGACTTGAGGTGACAACAGGTATGATCAGGCCAATTTATATGTGTTTTGTAATTGGATCCCAATCAAAACTGTGCAAGGAAATAGGAGCTTGGACTTGAGGTGCAACCTTTATATATAGGGCTAGGTAGTCCATGAGCTTTATCATCAGAGTACAAAGAGAGTAGGATAGCTTTTGAGCTGATTTGTTTTGTATGTTGTTGAGGATTTCTGGTTGATTGATAATACAGAGATGGGGTTTTAGGCTGGTGCTTTTCTCAGATAAATTCTTATGTGTTATGTGTGATTGATTCCTTCTTATCAGTTATATGTGTTCACGCTTGATGTTGCTCATGTTCAATTAAGCTTTTGCTAAGTTTATGGTAGATGCAGATCTAGTATTATGCTTTAGTACATTGCATATATCAATTGGATCTACAGGTGAAATTTCTACACGATATCAGTGAGCTAGCTGATTTGTAGAGAAAATTCTACATCCTTGTCCCAAACTCATTTGGCCAACACATTCCAAGGCAAGTATTTCTATGAATTTCTAGTGTTATTAAACATGTGTTTGTGTTTTGGATTGAAATGATGTTGATAACTGTGAAAAGCATGTGTTTGTATTTATGGACTGGGATGGTGCTTATAAATGTGATGAACATGATAATGCATTCCTAGATTGGAATGGTATGCCTTGTGAATTACATGAATATGCTATTGAAATGCATAATAAATAACAAATGTACAGAAGTTAAAGACACCATAGTGGTTCATAGGAACCAGATTCAACCATGAAAATATTTAATATACGATTCCTTTCATTACATGTATAAACATTACATGGGAGACAACTTATTTGAAAACATCTATGTTTATAAATCCCATTACAGTTCATGTGTCTTTCTGTGGAATCCAAGTGTGACCTCATCTTCTAACTATACTAATTGGTGACTTTACATTAAAGGCTCTGGTAGCTTTCATTTTGAGCAATCCTGGATGTCCACGAAAAGATTAATATTGTTGTTGGCTATGATAAGGATCATAAAATCATTTCAAGGTTAGGATCGTGTGATGGGAGCTACACCAAAGTGTTCATTTAGTGCATCATAATATTCATTGAAGCAAAAGAAAGCGGCTGGGCAGATTGCTGAATCAAATTTTTGTTGCAGAAGATAACATTTTAGTTGCCAAATTAAACCTTATAACTGTGAGGTGATGAACACTAATGAGGCTAATACCAAGTTAAAAATAGAAAATAAGCTGAAACTATATGGGGTGAGAGAGGTAGCACATGTGAACCATCGTATCGAGTTGATCGGAAAGAAGGTTGTAAACCAAGTTTATGTAGACTCAAAGTGATTCAAATAAAAAAAACCCTAATGGAAGAAAATGGCAGAGTCAAGGTCAAATTTAGCCATGATGAAGGAGGGAGAAGTGTGAAACACTATAAAATACCACCGAAGTGATGATTGAGGAAGGAAATAATTGGTGAAAGGAAGTATTCAAGTAATAGAGGATTAGGTGAGACGAGGATAGTTTAAGTTGGAACCATGAGAAAGAGCACAAGAGTGGCACCAAACAGAAGGATAATGAGGGAGATCACAAAGGGAGAAGAAGGAGAATTGAAAGAGATGGAAGAAATGATGAGAGAAGGGGATTTAGGGAGTGGCCATGGTAAGGTGATTGTTAGCTTGTTGGGGCCTGACCTAGGTTCGAAGATGATTTAGACAAACAAATCCTGGTACTATTGGCCCTTTCGGCAATAGTCCACGGAGCGTGGACTGAGGTCTCACTCGAAGTAGTATGAGAGGGTGCTAGAACCAGGTTTCCACACCCTAGGGATGTCTGATGGGTTCCAAGTGGTCCACGGTTTGACCTTGCGCACACGTCACTAAGTGCACTTATCAGTACCTCGTAGCCTGTGATGCGGCCTTCGCGCAGCCCTACTCGGGGGACGAACAATGTTAGTACCCAAATCCTTACTAGTAACCCAATATTAGTTGATTAACTTAGCTTATCTATATGCTTTCATTTATACTTAACAATTTTCACCATTCATACAAAGGCGCACAATAAATAAATAGTATAATTGCAACTGATATCAAACAGGTGATAACACAAGAAAAAATACACGAAATTCAGATAAAACTTCTCTTATTATTATTATTCCTTGGTTACAGACTCGACTCTACCCTACGCACTCAACTGCAGGGGTCCGTGCATTCAGCTGTGGACTCTACTAGGCCTTTGTGCACTCAGCTGCAGAGCCTCTTCCTACTACTACGACCCAAGATACTTAAACTCTTGCTCTATGCTCGCTATCTTACTCTATCTATCAGATTCCATCGATTCCTTCCTTAGTTACTTTACAACTTAGAGTCTCGCTCTATTTATACAATCTGATGGTTCGCAGACCATGGGTAGGCCAACACTACATTGGAAACTTAGGGCAGAAAACCCTATGACTCTAAAATACAATTCATGCTCTGTGCCCACAATTCGCGGAGTCTTTACAACAATATTACTCAAAACTTGGGCTTTGAGCCCCAAACCATGCTATGGGGGAATTCCATGCCCAAAAGGCCCCCAACACAAACATCGTGACTTGCCCTCGAGTTACTCTGTCACTGCGACGATCTTAGCATGGAGTCCCTCCAACTGTTCGCATATGATGCTGATGTTTACAGCGCATTGAGCTGCTTCTTGTTGAACCTGCTGCATTTGTTCCTTCATGTTTGAATTATGTCCTTACATCTGTATCAACATCTGTTGCGTATGTTTATAGTTCCGTGCCCTTGTTCGGCTCCTTGGGTCATGAAGACTGTGCCTCGGCCAGTTAGTTAGATAGTCAGCCCACCCGTGTAGGGCTTCATCTCGTCCTCCACCATGGTTCACAGAGAATTCCCATCTTCCATTGTAGTGATCGACATCATGCACTCTACTATTTGCACTACGCTGCCCTGGTTACTACGTTTGGCGAGATGTGGTCTCAGCCACGACAACAGACTAACCTATTCACGATGAAAGCTTTCCAATTTGTCAGTATGATTGTATGCACCTTGCCTTGCCATCCTCGGTTTGTTGATGAGAAATGCTTCCTTTATTTTGTTTTCCAGCTTCTTGACCTTTGCGTCCATTAAAGCACTTTTCTCCCTTAGCCATACCCGGTCTTTTTCAGGTTCCCAAAGTTTAAAGTTTCCTCATCGTATTTCTCCCTCAAGTCTTATATGTTCTATTTCATGCAACTATGTGATTTATTCATTCTAGTATGTGTGTACCATCGTATCTACAAGTGCTATTATGCACAGACTCGTCTTCGCATGCTTCACAAGGACTACAGCCCCTGCTTCATACTTTAGCTTCGGAAGCACTTGCGCGGTTAGAGTTTTGCACATGGTCCTATAAGCCCATACAATCATTTGTACGCGCAAGTCCCAGTCAGTTCGTCTCACATGGTGGACCCTATTCAGCGCTTCATACACCTTGTCAAAGGATTCCTCGTGTATGATTTTTGGCGTGCTAGGTTTTTTCCATGCTTCGTCGTTCATACACTTGTATTTCTTGCTTATGCTTGTTGTTCCTGTTTCCTATCATGATAGCGGTGTGCATTCATGCGGGCTACATACCATACGCCTGTACCCATCTGGTGATCCGGAGGATCCATTGATCCAAATACACAATTGTTCGAAGTGTCATCATCAGTTCAGTCTCATTCAGTGTCATCGTCGCTTCAGTTCAGTGTCGACAGATCGACAGTGTTCATTATGATCAGGTTGTTCAGGTAATGTTATGGTTTCATGGTGTTCAGTTGATGTAGTGTTGTACTTGGTTGTCGACTTAAGTCATCGACAGTTCCGCCAGGGTTTGGTCAGCGACATGTGTTTTTTCGTTTGACTTTGTAGGATTTATGGTTGATATAGTTGATTGTGTAAAAGGGTTCGAGTTAAAGTACCTGGTCGACAACATAGTCTTATCATCATTACCAATGTCATTTTTAAATATGTGATGGTCGTCGTCATGCAATGTTGACGAATGTTGCACGAAGACCACAAGGATGTACCAGGGTCAATTGTTCGATAAGGTTTCAATTTCGCCAATGTCACTGTGCAGAGCCAAAATGGGTCTTGAACAGTTAAATGAAACCTAAAACCTAAGCCTAGACCTAAACCGTAACTCCTAAACTATCTTATTCATCTTTGTTACCCTAAGAATTCTATGCAGATAACCTATTTCTAAACCATGTTCAAATCCTATTCTACACATCCAAATCCTATGATAAGTCGTTCAAAAGTCCTAGTACATTAAACCTATGTATTAAAAATACATTGAAAAACATTGAAATCCTAAAACCCTAAACCTAAAGCTAATACTATACACCTAAACCCTCTCGGCCTATTTCTACATTGTAATACAAAAACATTATAAATTAAAACACAAAACAATCCTAACCATTGGACTAAGCCACAGCAAGACTGTGTGTTATGTGACCACAATGGAAACCTAAACAGCTACCGCTAACTGTAACCACATGGGGAGGAGTTGACCGTGCGGTAGAGGTGTGTCATGTGAACGCGCTGGAGGTTAGAGGTAACTGCAGACATTAACGACGTTGGAACCATGGCATGTGACCACCACTACAATAGTCGCGCCACCACCAATTGGGACTGCCAGCTAATTAACCGTAGTTTGTAACGATGTGTTCACATAGATTTTTAATGCCTCCACATGGTTAGGAGACCATTATCAATTTTTGGGATTTTCTAAAGTTTTTTTTTGGGTTTTTATGGTTAAAGTTGATTTTTATTAATTCTAAACCACGACTTAACCCTAAGGTTTCCATTAAGGTGGCAAACAAACCCTAATTCGACCCAAAAAGTCAGCTGATGCATCCCAAATACAGTCAGAGGTGGTTTTTATACATGTACAGGGTTATAAAAGGCAAAATGGTCCATTGAAGACATGAGGAGAGTTTTCAGTTTTCATGTGCAAGTTCTGGAGGTTAGAGGCAGATTTTGTTTTTCGAGTTTTGGGAGCATCGGGAGTCAGATTTGTAATGGAAAAAGTGTCCTCAGACACGTAATTTTATTAATCAAAAAAAAAAAAAAATTACGTATTTGATTTTGCAAGAGTTAGACCCGAACAACCAAACACTCTTACAATGAGCTATTTATAAGATCAATGTCCTAACTACCTCTAATTATGGATCACTTATTAAATAACAAGCGTCCATTTACAATAAATGCTATTCAAAACAACTAGCTAACTAATCTCCTAAAATAGAGCCTAAGATATGACACTTTTGGAGAGTCATATCTTGTTACAACAATATTCTAATTTTAAATGTCTCCATTAAATAATTAAACATTCTAGAATAATAATTATTAATTTAATATCTTAAATTAATAATTATTTTATTCCAACTTTATAACCTATGATAATATTTTATTTTGGATCATCTAACATTCCCCCCTATGATCCAAAGATACATTACAACAGATACCACATTCATCCCTGAACTTAGTAAATTTTATTCTGCCAAGTGGTTTTGTGAAAATGTCAGAGATCTGATCTTCGGAAGGATAATAAACTGGCTTGAGGACATCTTTGGCAATGAGAGATTTGTTATGATGATACCTGATGTCCACATGCTTTGTCTTTGAATGAAATACTGGGTTCTTGGAAAGTTTGATGGTTGATTGGCTGTCAATGAATAATGATGTAGCTTCTGCTTGAGAAATGCCCAAGTCCTGCAAAATTCTGCGCAACCAAACAATTTCACATGCTGCTTCTCATGCTGAAATGTACTCTGCCTCTGCTGAAGAAGTGCCCACTGTAGCTTGTTTCTTAAAACTCCAAGATACTACTGTTGACCCTATGTTCTTTAAATAACCTGATGTTGATGCTCGATCATCAATACTTCCAACAAATTCGGCATTGGAATATCCACCAAGTACAAATTTTTTAGTCTTTGTGTAAAGAAGACCAAAATCTTTTGTTCCTTGGATATATCGAAGAACTCTTTTGGCTGCATTCTAGTGGCTATCTCGTGGTTCTTGCATAAAACGTGAAAGAATACTGATTGCATAAGATAGATCAGGGCGTGTATTTTTCAAATAAATCAAGCTGCCAATCAACTGTCTGTAAGTAGTACTATCCACCTTTCCCCCCCTTCAAATTTTGAAAGTTTCAAGTTTTGCTCCATGGGGGTGAGAACGGGCTTGCAATCTTGGATGCAAAATCACTGAAGAACCTCTGCTGCGTACTTACTCTGAGAAATGAAAATATGATGTGGACGTTGGATGACTTCAACTCCAAGATAGTAGTGAAGTAATCCCAAATCTATCATCTTAAAACCTACATGTAACTCCTTTTTCACCTGTGCAATATGATCATCATGGTTGGCAGTAATGATCAAATCATCTACATACATAACAAGGATTACCAGATATTTTCCCTGTTTTCACACATACAAAGTATCATCAGATTCACTTCATTGAAAACCAATTTTCTTAAGATATTCATCCATCTTTGCATACCAAGCTCAGGGAGCTTGTTTTAATCCATATAAAGCCTTAATCAATTTGCAGACCTTATGTTCTTTCCCTTCAATTTTAAAACCTGGTGGTTGTGTCATATACACTTCATCCTATAAATCCCCATTGAGAAAAACACTTTTCACATCCATTTGATGAACTTTCCATCCTTTCTGAGTGGCCAATGCAAGTGTTAATCGGATCGTGTTCCATTTAGCTGTAGGAGCAAAAGTTTCCTCATAATCAATGCCTTCCTGCTGCGCAAAACCTTTTGTGACAAGTCATGCTTTATACTTTTCAAGTTCTCCCTTTTGATTATACTTAATTCTGTAAACCCATTTTCATCCTATGGGTTTAACATTTGATGGACAATCAACAAGTTTCCAAGTGTTGTTATCAATTACTGCTTGATATTCTTCAACCATAGCTTGTTGCCATTCTTTATGTTTTACTGCTTCTTTGTATGTGGAAGGTTCAATGAAATCATTTGCTATCAAGGCAAAATTGCCTTCACTTCTATGTTCCCTTTTGGTGCCTGTTTTATTCTGCTCATTAGGCTTTACATATTTTAAAAGTTGAACTACCCATTTCAGTAGTTGGTGCTCACTTGTTTGCGATTATGAAAAGTCTCCATCATTGTAAAGAGGATTAATATAAACTGATGTTCTTCGTTCAGGTGAAGAGTCTGGAGAATCACTCTCAGAAGAACTGCTGCTACTTGGAGATGCAGATGAACTGCTAGAAGACCCAGATGATGTTTTTGAAGTAGATGGACTAGATGACTCATCTTCAGAGGAAGGAAAATCAAGTTCATACCAATTTGGTGAAGTTGGTTGACTTTGCATTTTTCCTTTTCTTTTACTACCCTTAGTTTCTAACTTTTGAAGAAGACTTTCGATTTCTTTAGCACTCTTACTTTCTATTTCATCAAAGATTACATCGCTACTCACAATAAATTTTCCATTGGTCAAAAGATAGTACCCTTTCTTCTCATCAGAATAGCCAATCATTGTGCATTTTAAACTTCTTGAGTCAAGCTTAGTTCGTTTTTCTTTCGGAACTAAGGCATAACATACTGATCCAAAAACTCGAAGATGTTTAATTCAAGGTTTGAAACCAAACCAAGCTTCATAAGGTGTGATTCTGTCTAAATAAGAAGTTGGAGATCTATTTCTTAAGTAGACACCTGTATGTATTGCTTCTGCCCAATATGTTGAACTTAACCTCTTGAAAGTTAACATGGATCGTGCCATTCCTAACAAGGTGCGATTAATTCTTTCAACTACTCCATTTTGCTGTGGAGTGTAAGCATTAGTAAGATGTTGTCTTATGCCATTTTCACTGCAATAAGTTTTGAATTCATTTGAAGTGAATTCTCCCCAATTATCCGTCCTGAGAGTACCTATCTTTTCTTTGACTTCATTTTCAACAAGTTGGAATTTTTTTTTAAACTTATCAAATGCTTCTAACTTGTTCTTCAAGAAGTAAACCCGAGTCATTCTGTTGAAATCATCAATGAATAGTAAGAAATATTTGCAACCACCAAAGGAAGTTTGTAGTGGTCCACAAACATCACTGTGAACTAGTTGTAGCCGCCTGTTTGCACCCCATGAACTTGTTGGAAAAATTTCTCGACTTTGTTTGCCATAAATGCAAGCTTCACATTTTCCATTTTCCCTTTTGAAAGTGGGAAGTCCTTTAACCATTCCTTGTTTCTACAATTGAGAAAGACTCTCAAAATTTAAATGTCCATATATTACATGCCATAGTCTTATAGGTGAAATACCTGTACTCACTGCCCCTGCAAAATCAGAATGCCTTGGAATAACTATCCCTTTCATCCTTAACAATTTTCCATCTTCATAACCTGCCATGACAGTTTTCAAGCTCTGTTTGACTGAATTAATTTTGACTAAACCATCTTCCGTAATCACCTGATGTCTTGCTTGTCGAATATTGACTAAAGAGAGCAAATTTTTCTTAAAAGTTGGTAAATACCATACATTGGAAATCATTTTTTCTCCAATGCCAGGGAGAAAAACTTAAACTGCTCCTTTTCCATAAGGAGTATGTTTTGTATCATCTGCAAGAAAAATGGAATTAAGTTGACAATCTTGAAAATTCCAAAAAAAATCAAGTTGACAAGTCATGTGCTAAGTTGCCCCTGAATCCAAGATCCAGGAATCTTCATAATCACTTCCAAGATGAGATGAAAATTGTGATGCTGGCAAGGAAGTAAAAACAGATTTTGAGTTATCATCATCTTGGTCATTTGCAAATTGCGCTGAGTGTTGCTGAAACTTGGGAATTTTATTAAGAGATTTTTGACAATCTTCAGCATAATGGCCAACTTTGTTACTTCTTCAACACACAATTTGACTTAAGTCTCTTCCTCTTCCTGAAGATTGTCCTCTGCCTCTACTTTGACTTCTATTTTGAGATTGTCCTCTACCTTGATTATTATTTCCTTGTCCTTGAAAATTGCCTCTTCCTTGGTTGTTTCCTCTACCTTGAAAATTACTCCTTCCTCAACTGCTGCCTCTATTAAAGTTATTTCCTCTGCTTTGGCTTCGACCTCGACTTTGTACATTATGTGCTATTTGATTCTAATTCCCTCTGCCTCTGCCTCGAATACTGTCTGTTGATGATTTACTAGTGTTGGCCTCTGTGAAAAAAACATCTTCACCAACTTTCTTCTTCTTTCCAAAGGTTTTATCATGTTGGGTCAACATTTCACAGAGCTCATCAAACTTTAGTTTCTCTAATTTCCTAGTTAATTGTAAAGTCTCCAAAAAATGCGTGTAGGATGAAGGAAGTCCAACAATTACAATTGTTACCATAAAACTATCATCTATTGTTGGAAAACTAGCATTAATGATTTTCTGCCTAATATTCTTAAGTCTTGAGATATATTCAAGAACATCACCTCCTTCAGTGAATTTTTGTTGCAACAATTTTAATTGTAGATCAACTTTCTTTGATTCAGGCTGAGTATCAAAGAGGTCTTTAAAAGTTTTCAAAGCAGACCATGCATTTGTAGCATTTTCTATATGGACATACATTTCATCATTGATAGAAGATTTAATAAGAGCTAAGGCTTTGGCATTCTTAACTTCCCATTTTGCTAGTGTAGCTGTATCTGTGGGTTTATTTGGCTTAATATCTCCATCACATATACCCAGCCATAATTCATTAAATGAGAGTGCTTTCGATGAGACGGTGCCATGTTTTATAAGATTTTGTGCCTTCAAGTTTGTCGGAATCAGAAAATAAATTAATCAACTTTGACATTGTAGCGTTGAAGCTTTGCACCAAGAATAAAAAAAATTTCAAGATGGGCAACACAACATGCAACACACCACACAAAAAACATGATCTATCGGGGCTTGGCCTTGACCCTCGTATAGTCGTTGAAGCAAGAGAAAAAATGACTGAGCTTTGCACTTGGCTCTAGTCAATTTCTCAAAAATTACAAGGTAACTTTCAAAATTTGACTGTTACAACGATGCTCTTGCAAAACTTGGTAAAAAAAAAGTTACCCCCCCTCAAAGTACAATTACTTTGAGTTACACTTATCCCTTCAAAAAAAATTACAATTGAAATCCCCTTATTACTCCACAAATTTACAAATCACCTTATTACTCCACAAGATTCACAAAATTACAAACAATGGAAAAAATACTTATCACTCCATTAACATTACAAAATTAAAAAATATTTCTTATTTCTTCGCTTCTTCAAGCTTCAATTCATCTATAAACTTTCAAATAAAAAACTCTTTAACAGGATGAATTTTTTTTTTTTTTTTTTTTTAGGCTGTCCTCCACGCTGGCTGCTAGCTAGCTCAGGCTAGCTTCTTGTTGGCTTTCGTCAGAGTACAAAGTGAATTGGCAGTAGACCCAATGCGTAAAGCAACTGCGTAAGCGTGCAGAAAGAAATCAATTAAAACCATATGAAATCTAATTTAAAAGAACACAAACCAGATTATATAAATTTATGATTTTCATTTTGCTCGAGGTATCGGAGGAGTCACTTCACAGGTATCTATAGAGCCAATTTTCATGAAACTAGGGAGGTTGGAGAGCTTAATCGGAACATTCTCTGGCTATATCAATTACCTAGAACCTCCATACGTTCGATCAATCTATTAAATGCATAGCATCAAAATTTGTAGGGGTATCACTCTTTGTAATCATAAGAACCATGGCATGTAGGAGAAGGCCACCTTCCATCAAGTTTGTATAATTTTCCAATGCAAATCCACATTAACGCATAGATTAGGAGCAATAGTATGACCTACACTTGCAGCAATAGAATGTGCATTCTTTAATTCTGTATCATTTTCGAGGAATTCAGCCTGCTATGCTGGGCCCAAGACTGACAATGAAATGGTCTTGTCAAAAGGACGCTGAATATAGCAACAAATTACAAGCAGTTAATGCCTCGGTGAGATTTAATGAAAATTCCTTTGGTATTCAATGACTCCCTCACCTTCAATGAAATCTTGGTACTTGGTTGGTTTTACAGACCACCTAGCGTTCGCCGCCACAATTTATAGAATCTGTCATTGATGGCGCTTGCGCAAAGGCTCTCAGGAATGCGTGGGCAGTTTAAGAGATAAAAAAATAGAAATCGAAATGCAGCTAGGTGTTTATAAAAATGTATGAAGTAATTCACAAATTGACTAGAGAAGCCTATTTCTACGAACAAGAAATGTATCGAATCAACCTCGATCGGCTTCGGCTTCAGGAAAGTGTTGAGGCAGCGGGCGGAGAAAATGGCAATATCCCCACTGGATTATGGAACCGATCTGATTGGAGCCAGGGACATCACCTAGGCTATCTTGGTGGTGATCAAAGAGGTTGGCTTTATTTCATGGAACGATTGAAGAAAATTGCACACATTAATAGTCAAACGTACATATCCTCTAGCAAACGATCTCGTTCATTTCTTCAACACTTTCAATATTACACTCAATAAAAAAAATACCATCCAACTTTGCATTAAATTCTAGCATGGGCAAATGTTCTAGCATCAAAGAATTAAAAGAATCAATTTGCAGATTAAAAATCTAAAATCAGTAAGATTTTTTTTTGTAGAATTGAGGCTTCTGTGATCCATCATAGTTATAAGAAGATTTCGGCGTAAATCACATTAGGTAAGACATTTGCCGACGCGTTTCGAACCAACCAGTGTGGTTCATCGTCAAGACAAGTTGAAGAAACACATCCAGCTCAACATGTTAAATAGTCAGAGTAGAGATTCCAACAACTAATTTAACGACTAATTTTGACTAAAGGACCTGTTATCACCCTAAAATCTTTGTCTCTAATCTTTGGTAAGTTGCCATTGTTTCTAATCATAGTCTTATAAGTTTTGAGTAAGCTCATCAAAATTAGTGTCATTCTCATTTACAAACCCTTCTTTTAGTCATGGTGTTAAAGGGTCTCTAGGTCCTTTCATGCTTTAAGAGTTAGGTCATAAGGTTAGAAGTGTTTCAAGGTCATATCTCTTTTCCATCAAAGTCTGACAGCCTCATTCCATGTCCTAGAAGCCTCACCATGAGTTTGGAATTCATATCTCACATTACTTTGGAGAAATGTTCAAACTAGCTTCGAAATCACTGAACTAGGAGTTTTCGTAGCGCGCTACGAAACCCCTGTAGCAGCCTGTTTTAGCAGAAAAACATTGTTTTCTGCTTTTACTAGTCAATTTCTAAACACTTTCCTGAGCAGATGAGAACTTAATTTTGCAAAATGAAAGCGGTTTTCATTCCTAACATGCTTCACTACAAAAACCTCTTTCCGTTTCTTCAAATTTATTCTGAGGTGGGAGGAATGTATGGTTAAACTTGCGCTACGAAACTGCTGAAAGTCAAGCTTTGTCTTCTGGTTTTAGCAGTCTTTTTCAAGATCCGTTTCTGGTCACATGAAAGGGTATTTTGGATTTCTGAAGGCGGTTTATCTTCACCGACTCTCCTACTACAATAACCTATCTCAATTTCTTCATAAGTGTTTTCAGTTGGGAGGTACTAAGCTTTCATTGAGACCCTACGTTCAGAAAACGGATTTTTTCCTGTTTGCCATGTGTTTTTCAAGGACAGATTATGAACAGCTGGAGGAATGTTTTAAAAAACGAGGAGAGGTTTTTGTTCTAGACAACATGGGCTACAAAAACCTCCTTCAGTTTCGTAAAATGTGTCATGGATGAAGAGATAAAGGCTCTGCAATTTTCAAGGATCTAAACCTAAAAAACAGGAAACATGTTCCCTAATTTCTAGGGTTTGTTATCAGCAGTTGGGTGACCACGTGGGAGGCTTCATCAAGTTCGAAATCATGGAGTTTTAGGTGTCAAATAATGTCTTAA
>APFE030235022.1:0-32436 GCA_000404065.3 Pinus taeda | reverse complement strand
CAAATTTGAATTGGAACTTAACTCCGGATAAACATGGCATATCCGCCTAAATTTATCCGCTTCGCCAAGCTGATCGTCAGAGGTAGCCATTACAATAAATATCTGGAGCACATATGTGGGCAGTATAACCTGTTAACACCCAGGTTGTTCCCTATGACTCCCAAGGGAATACGGCCGGGGTAACCACTAACCAACCTTTGGATTATAGATCCTAGCCTATCTATAATCAAAGAGGGCTCTCTCTTTAAGTTTTAGCTATGCTTTGTGAGTTCTTTGGGCTAGTTTAAAGTTTCAATTTCCTATTTGAGACTTTGGTTGATGAAATTTTGTTGTAAAAAGGGCATGAGGAGTTCAGAAAATGCTAATCCATTGGGCATATGGAGTCAGAAAAATGAGATAGTTCTGGTGCCTGTGATGGAGAAAGTTTTACTGCAGGGCTAGATGGCTATGGTTAATATAATTTCCAATTTAGTGAGTGAAACAATGAGATATGGAGTTACCAATAGTGTGACATGAATTTGAACGGAAATCCCTACTTAGTAGCATAAATGAATTACCAAATAGAATCCTGTAGCATTCAATGGTTCCAATCACAGCAAGCACCAGTAAGACTCAGTTCCTGTAAACTCCAAGCTTTATTAATCACATTCTTCTGAAGGTTACAGCCGAGTTCTGAGTTCTTCATGAGAGAAACAAGTAAAAACAATAATCACCAACCCCTTGGCAGTATATGCGAGGGGGTATATATACAATAGGTCTTACAAAATATCTCAATACTGAGTCATTTAATATATTAACTGTGTTCACCAACTTTTACAAATATCAGATAGGAAAGTTATTGCTAGTATAAATGTAAAATAAATGGTCTTCAATGCTGTCAGGCCTCTTTTTGACCTTTGGAGGAGGCTGAGTCGATTGAGCATTTTTGCTTTTAGTGCTGACTGATGTAAATGATGTGTCTTTATGCTCTGTCATGATCAAGCTTTTTCTCGGCCCTGCTACCTGTAGCTGTCTTTGCTGCTCTTGGTGGCTGAATCTTCATGCTGAGGTGGCTCATTCCACCTTTCTGTCATAGTATGTATATCACACTTTCTGAAGGTGATGACTTATGTATTTTGATGACAAAATTCAGATGAAGCCTCTTGTTTATAATAATAATTGTATCATGGAGGCACACCAATCCTGCGTAGGCAATTGATGCCTCAAAATTGCATCCATGGTCTCATCTGCCTCTGTGTACTTGTAGAAATTTGGAGGCGTTTCAAACAGATGGTTAATCTCATTCATAATAAAGAATAGATTTTCTATTCTGTCATAGAGACTTTGACCAGATGCTGGCCCTGTATCTTGGGAGCTGCTTGATCCTTGGCTGATCTGATTTGCAGCAAATGTGTTCACCCTCTTAGCATAAACTTCATGTGATAGAATTTTTCCTGCACTGTTGAGTAAGCTGGGGAGACCTCTGCTCTGTAATGCAGCAAACTTATCCATGAACCTGTGTACCTCTGTTTGCATATCCTGGCTCCTCCTATCCAATGTTTGTACCAGGATTTTCAGTGTGAGGACCCTCTTAACAAGCTGGATAGTCTCTGTTCTGCTAGTGATCCCAATTGTTGCCAGCTGAGGGCCTGTCCTGTTATTTAGCACATTGATCAATCTGTTGGCTACCTCAGGCATACTGCCTAGAGATGCCCTTGCTCTATGCACTTCCTTTTGTGCTTTACCTATGAGCTCCATTTGCTCATGTATGGTCTCAATGTATTTCCATTGGTCCGTTATTGATTGACCAATGTGGGTCCACGAAACTCTTCTGATCTCACCCACCACTTTGTCAAGGGTGAGCTCCTTTTCCAGCTCTTTTATTCTTTCCTTGAGAGCTTTTATTTCTCTCCCTTTCTCAGCCACATTTTTCTTTGATTTATCATATTTTTCATTTAATTTGGCCAACTCATCCTTGGCTCCATTTAGTTCTGTCATTTGGGCCTCTAAGGCCTGGACCTCATTTAGCAATTTCTGCATGTCCAAGCTTGGAGCTTGCTCTGTAGGGGCTGCTGCTTTTGATGTTGATGGTGCTGTTGCTGATGTGGACGGTGCTGCTGCTGTTTCTGTGTGAGGAGGAGTGGTCTTTGGAGGCTCCTCAAGGTTAATAACCTGTGGAGGGGGCTGAGAAGTCTGACCTCCCTCTTTTTGCTGTAGGGCTGCCTGTAGTGCAGCCTCAATGTCCTCCAGCCTCCCTTATGTCTGCACAAGTTGTTTGTGAAGTGCTACCAGCAATGTAGCTATTTCCTGTTCTTGCTTCTGTTGAGCAACCTCATCTGTTTGGGGATGAATGGTTGCTGGGAGCTTTAGTTTCTTTCTTAGGGCTGCCAGGTCTGCATCCCTCATTTTCAACAGTGATTGTATTGCTTTGGGGTCCTTGGGGTCATGCCCCAGCTCTATTATTATGTCTTCCAAAGACTTGATCCTGTTGTCTTTGGCCAAGGAAGATGCCTTCTCCAACTCTAGTTGGGCAGCTGTATTATTTAGGCTGTTCTCCAGCCTTTTTGCCAACATTGTCTTGTCTGCCAATGTTGCATAGACCATTTCACTCGTTTGCTTATGGAGTTTTATTTGGTCCATCGGGTGAATGTCTTTTGCAAGAACCTCTAGGTTGGTTCTTATGTAATCTGCAGCTGACTGTGGCTGCACCGTGGTGGGCCTGAAATGACTCATGGTCATTTTTCCTTCTGAAATGTCATAGGCTTCCATGAGCCTCTTTTGATTTGTGGGGGCCATCTTCAACAACTGATTGTAGATTTGGAGCGTGAGTGGCTCATTTCTTCTTTTGATATCAGTGAATTGTTGTTTGATGCTCACCTCTGCTTTCTTTTGCTGGCTTGAGGAGCTGACTTCTCCTCCTAGATTTCTCTCAGGTTCCTGCTGAAAGGAACTTGCTGATACCTCCATGCTTGGTGGGCCCATTATCGCTGATTGCCCCATAAGCATCTCTTCTTCAGAGAGGGGATTTAATCTTTGCCTTTTCTCCCCTTGATTAGTAGACGTTGTAAGGGGAGTCTCCTGCTCTCTATCTCTCTTCTTTCCTTTTTCCACTTTTTGTGGAGTCTGGAGTACTGAAGTCTCCATTGTCTTCTCTTGCCCTGATGGTATGTTCTGTTGGGCTTGTTGCTCAGTAAGTGCTGAGGCCTCAACCATTTGTTCTTGCTGCATAGGCTGCCCCTCTTCTTGAGGCTCTTCTTGCTGTTTTTCTTGTTCTTCTTGTTGTTTTTCTTGTTCTTCTACTTGCTGCTCTACCTGCTGCTCTATTTGTTGTTGTGCTCTAGGAGGTGATTGTTCCTGCTCCACCTCCTTGCCCTTGCCTTTATTTGTTTTTTGTTGGGCAATTCCGGCTACTTGCTGCTGGGCTATGGACGATGAGGCAGCTGCTCCAATTTGCCTTTGATCTGCGGAAGAAACCTGCCCACAAGATTCCAAGTCAGCCTCTTTCTTAGGTTTGCTTGTTTCTCTCCTTAGCATTTCTTCTTGACCAATTGCCTCTTCTAAGGTGCCTTCCTTCCAGCTTAGGGTATTGGCATATTTCTCAATATGGGGCAGTTTCACATGAACATAGCCCCCCAATTTATACTTTATTCTCCTAAGGGAAATGAAGTGATTGGGGTCATAAGGCACCCACTTGAAACTGGTTTGAAGTCTAAGGGTCTCTAGGATCCTATCAGCTTCCTTCCATCCTTCCTCCTTCTTATTGTATAAGAAGGGGCCCAGCTGATTCTTTACCTTCAGTTGCACCTTCTTGTTTTTGCCTTGCAAATGGAGAAAGTCAGCATTTCCAAACTGCCTGAAATACTCCAGGGCAAAAAAAGTCTCATGGGGACATATTTTGGCAGCCTATAAGGATTTAGCTCACAGCCATATACTCTGATTACTGTATGGTGTTGGTAAAAGTACCAATCAGCAATGCTGTATGCCTTTGAGAGCTGAAGGATTCTCTGCATTTCTTCTGTCAATCTTGGGGGAGGGGCACCGAACAACAAGGTCATGGCTGGATGAATGAATAGATCAATAAACTCACAGTAGGTGTAGGGTGAATGAGGCAGAAGATGGCCAACTGAAGTCCAAAACACCACTGACCTTGGGCGTCCCTGGGCATCTATCTTCTTTAGAAGGACAAGGAAGGCATCAGGCTGATAGAATAAGAACAAATGATATATGTACTTGGTGTATTTGAATACCTTTTCCCTCTCCAGATTCATGAATTGCTCATGGATCTTATTGGCAATATAAGTTGCAAAGTCATATTTTACAACAGGAGACATCCCTGGGGAGAAAATGGACAGCATTGCTATGATGGTTTCGTCCACATCCTCATATGTCCCATAACCCAAGATGTAACTGATCAAATCTACAATCATTTTCCCCAGCTCATTGAGATATGGATATGGTATGGGAAGGGAAGCAGTCATAGATTGATATTCGGGCTGAAAAAACAACTGGTTAACCCTGGAAATCTGATCCCTGGACAAGCTGCCCCCTTTTGTTATCAGGTCCTGGAGGGAGAGAGGAGTAAGGGGCTTGGTAGTATGAAAGTGCAACATTTCATTGATAGTCTCAGGGGTGATTTGGAATAGTACTGAGCCTGAGGGGCTGAGGACAGCTCTTTGGCCGGGATCATAACTCGAAATGCATTGTTTTATCAAGTCTGGCAGCACATTAACTTGAGGGAGGTTGTAGATGAGTATATGGGAATCCCAAATTCCCAAGGTGTCAGTCCCACTGAGATGTTGGGCCTTGAATTCATTCATCAACTGAATATTGAACTTAGCTGTCATGGGCATTGAGTCTAACATCTGGTAATCTTTGTCACCTAGGGCTTTCCACTCTAGCTCTCTATGTGGGGCATTCAAAGGTTGAATATTTAGGACTACTGGTGGCGTCTCCATGGCTAAGTAGTGGTTATGACTTGGTGTTGAACTGGTTTCAGCGGGCAAGAAACCACAGAGGGTTAATTTTACAGAAGAAATAGGGTAATGAGGTGTGATAATAGGCAGAATGCTTAGCAAGAGTAATTTTGATAGTTTGCAGGAGGAGGCAACTCAGTTTTCCCTGGTGAATTATGTTGTTTTAGGTTTACAGTCCACGAATGCGCAGACAGAATGGGAATCCGGGGAAGGGTAGATATATATAGTTTTAGCAGGTGAATTTAGACCCTGCAACTGCGGGGAATGCTAGTTCATCCGGGAATTAACGGAAAAAACAGGTTTGTTTCACTCTTATGAGTTCAGTTTAGGAGAAACATGGACATAACTTAGCTCTGAAAGGATGCACTGGGTAAATACCTTGTGAATTGCCGGTAATGGTGACAAGTGCAGGTGGGTTGTAGGCGACAGCGCTCTTCAGGATGATTTCAGCAGGTTGGCAGCAGTGGACATAATTCTCATGCAGAGGAGAGCTGGTTCTTTCAATGAGAAAAATGAGAAAAACGCAAAAAAAGGGGCTAAATATGGACTTTTGGCTCATTGGTGCGCTTTTTGGATGACGTCAACATGACATCATTAGGTGGGGTCAAGGTCGGGTGATGTCAGCATGATGTCATCGGGTGACATGGCAGTCTGTGAGTGGTCCACGGGGATTGCACAGGTGGCGGTCACGTCGGAGCTCAGGTGGTCGGGGATGCTGACGGGGCGCCAAGCGGACGTGACGTGGGCGAGTCGTGGCGCTGGCGTGGGTAGGCAATTTAACAAAGCGGTAAGTGGGTTTTCTCGGAGCACCCTCTATGCGGTCGCGATTTTGTCAGAGGACGCTCCGAGAGAGTCTAGGGGGTGACGCATGGCGGAGACCTGACGTCACCCTATGACAATTTCTCAGAGCGTATCCTTCGAACGCTGATGCCCGTCCGATGCGATGCAAGCCGTCGGATGGGAGGGCCCAGATCCGACGGTTGATGGAGAGATAAGGTGCGCGGGTGATATTTGAGGCAGGGAGAATTAAATATTATTTTCTTTCGAAAATCACGCTCGGCAGAAACTTTGGAAAAGTGGGTTTTCCGGGTTGCTTTCGGCATATGCGGGTTAATTGGGTTTTGCAAAGGTTTATAGTCAAAAAGCAGGTTTAAGGCTATTAACCTGAGAAAATCTCAGATTAATCCCTAGGATTAATTTTTGGTGCTCTATGGGTTGCGCTCAAATGTTTTTCAGCACATGAAAACCTTCAAAATCACAGCTAGAGCTATAATGCTCAGGGGCAGGGATACTCAGATTTTTTTGGGTTTTTTGCAATTTTTACATAGTAATAGGGGAATAGGGGTATGGGGAGTTAGATAGTAATAAGTTAGTAGTTAATATGAATGAAAGAGGTGGATGGGGGGGAATACTGAGTCTGTATGAAATTGACTTAGTATTTTAGGAAGTAGATCAAAATGAAAAGACTTTTGCACAAGGAATGCAGCTACTAAAGAAGCTAGAGCCAACAAAATACTTGGATCTTCTTTGTGAAGTTGGGTGGCATAGGAATGTTAGTAATAAAGGAGATGGGGAAAACTGGAAGTTAGATATGCTTCATTTGTTGTAACACTGCTGTGAATCAGAACATCTGCACTGGCATCCTGTTTTTCCCTTTCCTTTAGGTCAGTGAAATGTCACAAACCATGCTTTCTGCAACCCCATCTACCTACCCACTCTATTTCCTAGCATTTTTTGTTACTCCAAGGAGGGTGCACTTAGACTTGCAAACCCTTTTGTGCCTTTACTTTATCTTTGGCTTTATTTTGATTTTCTATCTAAGGCTACCCTTATTGCTTCCAAGGCCCCAGATTAAGCAGTTGGGAACCTTCTTTCACTACCTATCTACTTTACCTGCCAAGATTGAGCTGTTTGGACAGGTTCCTTTCTCTAATCTACAACAAAAATTGAAACATGGCATGACCCAGCTTAGGCTGTTGGATCACCCATCCAGAAGTAGGGCAGCATTAACCAAACAAGTATATTTCTCCCACAAGAATATGAGATCTTTGCCTCACCAAAGTAGATCATATTGGCATTTCCCTTGCCAATCATGAAAAATGAAACCTATTGGTATAGGTAGCTAACACGTGGTCATTGACAAATTCTCTAAGATGGCCATTCTAGTAGCCTGTAAGAATAGTATAACAACAAAAGCCACTACCAAACTCTTATTTGAATGATTATGGGTACTCTTTTGGATCCCACAACCCACTATCTCAGATCGTGACAAAAATTTCCTAAGTACAGTCTAGTCAAGCCTCTAGTCATTGTTGGATACCAATCTCACTAAGTCCATGACCTTCCACCCACAAATTGATGGCCAAATAGAGGTTGTCAATGAGATGATCATGCACATCCTATGCATGTACAAATCAAACCATCCATGCAAATGGAATTAAAACCTCCCATATGTGAAACACAAGTACAAAAAAGCTCTCTAGAGCTCAAGTTTCCACAACCCCTTTCAGGTGGGGTTGGGATTCCAGCCACTATGTCCCATTGATGTTTCCATACTAATTGTAGCAACTCAGAAAGATCCGGCTCATGTCTAATCTGAAATTGACAAAGCTATCAGCTTCATTGAACAAATTTAGTGCATCCGGCAATAGGTCGATGACATATTGGATAGAGCGAATGCTAAGGACAAATGACATCATGATCAACATAGGGTGCCACACAAGTTCCAGGTGGGCGAAAAAGTTTGTGTAGATTTGCAGTAGGAGTGATTTGCTGGAACCCACCGCAAGCTTCACCCACTCCGATATGGGCCTTACACCATCACTAAGGTTGTAGGAGGAAATTATTTGAAGCTCAATATTCCACCACTCCTTGGCCTGCACCCAATATTCAATGTGGACTACTGTGGCCATACTTTCCCCCATTACTGGACACATCAGACGTTGCTGAGTAACTGACACAAACATAGCTCAACCGAAGCTATATGAACATGCCACAACTGATAGGATCATGGACACACAGATTAAGAACGCTCCCCAACAAAGGATCTAGCTATATCAAGTTGTCAAAGTAGGCCAACTCCTTCACCAAGGCAAGTGGTTCACCAGGGACCAGTTTCAACATAAATTTCCAAACCTCATGGAGGCTCTACATGCAATTGTAGAAATTCCCACTATAGATCACCTCATAATGCAATATACTAAAGCAAAATACCTGATCTACTTCTACAATCAATTCAGCGGAAGCTTAATAATTTTGAACAACATCAATAAGAACACCTATAACTGATATGGAGAAATCAATCAAACATAACACAGAAGATATAACCAGGGGAAAGCACTAGCCTAAAACCCCATCTCATTATTATCATACAAGTGGAAATATAACCAGTATTACAAAAAGAATCAGCTCAAAAGCTATCCTGCTCTCCCTGCAATACCTCTGCTACTCATAGACAGTCAAAGGCCTCTATCTAACCTCTGGTCTACCCTCCAAGCCTCTTATTGCTTTGCGCAATTTTGATTGGGGTCCAATGCAGCCACTTGTGTGAATTGGCCTCTTCACACACTCACTAACCTCTGATCCAACTATGCAATCCTGAAGGAGATAAATCCTTCTCCATGGATGAGCTTCCTTTATAGGAAAAATCCATCCAACTGATAGTACACTGTCCCTCCTTTGATCTCAATTGGGTCTCTGACTGAACTGACATGCATGAGTTATTCATGAGAGAATATTCAGTTATCTGAAGAACAACAATTATATGCTAGCATGCATTAACTAACTGAACTTACTTAATTTAAACAAACTGTTTAAATCAAATATAATTGGACTTGAATCAGTTAACTAAGCCAACTAATTACTACTCAATATAGAACTCATCCTTATCTCTTTAACTAATGGATAACTTCCTCAATTAATAGATAAATTGTTACATGTCCTCACATAGACTTCATGTTTGATTTTTCACAACTAATTAACTCATGGAGAATTAATTAATTTATTTTCAAACAGCTGTTAAGTTCAAATTCGAATTTTACTTCCTATTTTTAGTCCAGGGACTAACTAAAATAGGAATCCATCCTGAACTGCTAAAAATAGAATGCTATTTTAGCACTTCCATTTTTCATTCCGTGCTGCCCAATCCAACACTAGTACCCAAATTGCTATTTTTAGCACTTCTATTTTTAGCATTTCTTGTTGCCTTTTTTCAACACTCCCTCTCAACAATAAAGGCTTCAACTTGAACCTGATCCTGTACCTCTGGAATGTTCTGCATGCAACACATCTACCAAGTGTGGTTGCTCCAACAACTCTCGGAACAAAAAAAACTCCCAACTAACCTCTCCATTGGGCTAGAAACATACTCTAATGCTGAAGCTCTACCTACTAATGACAAGTGCTCCCTCTCTGACCTCTGAGCTGCTGCAACACTCCATGCATCTCACATCGTTGCACACCTCTCTGTGCCATCCTGCACTGGTGCAACACTCCTGTGCCTCTCGCATCGTTGCAACCTACTAGCTTTACACAGTCATGGGACTCCTGCATTGTAGCTCTCTCTACCGCTCCATTTGCATCTGTCTCTACCCAATCAGTCAGTCATGCTACTTCTCATTAGGGATACTGTAGCAAAGTCGAATCAAAGAGGTTGGGTACCTCAAGGATCCTGCCCCCATATTAGCCTTCGTGGGACGATCACTCTACATCACCCCACCTCCTACCTGGAGGTATGGCTGCATGTGATCCCTCTGCCCACCTAGCTTGAAGATCCCCCTACTCGAGGTCTTTGCATGAGTAGATGTCTCTACTCGATCTCCTCTCAACTTCCCCTATTGTGGCTGCTCCACAACCTCCTTAAGCCGCTGCACCAATCGTGGCTCCTCCACAATCATCTGAGACTTCTTTTGGTGCTGCATGTTGAGAGGTAATATACTCTCCCTCTCAACCACCAAGTCTCCATCAGTTGCCTTGGTGCTCAAGGTTTTGCATGCATCTTGAACCTCAAGGGCATACAGGTTCTTGACTTGTGAACCAATTTGCTTCACCTGTCTAGTGATGATGTGTCTAAGGAAAACCTTTCCCTTACTAAAGACTACATCATAGCCTTTGTCTTCAAGCATCATGATCGACACCGAGTTTCTCTTCAATCCTAGTACATACTTGACATCGATCAAGGTAAGGAAAGCTCCTTGCTTCCTATGAAAAATAACTGTGCCTACACCTGAGACACTATACTTTTCATCATTACCCATCACTATGAGTATCTGGAGATCTTTCTCCTCCAAAGTATTGAACAAACTCTTGTTACCGATCATGTGGAAAGAAGCTCCACTATCAAGAAACCAACCACTTCCCACCATGGATTAAACCATGTATGTGAAAAGTGTGAAATCCAACTCGAACTATGAAGCAAGTGCCACACCTTTTGATCCTTCCCTAGATCCCTTCTTGAATTTCCTCTGTAGATAATTTGTAGCAAAATGGCCCACCTCATGACAACGAAAGCATCACACTTTTAATTTGTCAACCTTCTTCCCACCATGGGAAGAACTGGATTCAGAATGAGAAACCTTCTCCTTCCCCTTCTTCGCCTTACTCGCTAAGGCACAATTTTCTTCATCTTTCATGGATGAAGAACCATATCTGGTGCTTCTTCTTATCTCCTCCTGCATCAAATCTGACCAAAGTCATTCCCAATCTAGCAGTTTCTCTCTTCCATTAACCGAATCCTGGTAGCTATGCCATCTCTTAGGAATACCGAGGAGTGCAAGACTCACCATGTCATCATCAGCTGCCACAATCCCTACACTTCCAAGCTTATCCCTGCATGTGGTGAGATTGTTCAGATACGTAGAGATCGTGTCGCCCTTTTCACACTTGATCTTTCGAAGATTGTCTTTCAGTGCCAGATTCCTCTGATCACTGCTATTCTGATATATATCTTTCAACTTTTTCCACATTGAAAATGATGTCTCCTTCCCATGGAGACTCGAGACTACGTGATCTCGAACTCCCTCCAGAAGGATTCTCTTTGCTCTAGCCACACATTTCTTCCATTTAGCCAACTCAGCATCACTAGTTGGCTTGGGGACTTCTTGATCAATGAAGTCCTTTAGACTGTTATCCTCTAGTACTTCTTCCATGAGATCCTTCCAGGCTATATAATTCGAACTTCCATCAAGGGCATATTCGAGTCTCAAACCATTGAACGCCATAGGTGAAATAGAGATGCGATAAGAACTCGATTTCTATATTCAGGAATCACAAACTTCAACTTCTCCCTTCTTGTATACTGTTCTTCCTTGATCACATGTGCTCTGATACCATGTATAAATTCCCACTATATATCATTTGATACTGCAATATACTAAAGAAAAATACTTGATCTACTTCTACAGTCAATTCAGCGGAAGCTTAATCAATTTGAGCAACATCAATAAGAACACCTATAACTGATATGGAGAAATAAATCATACATAACACAGAAGATATAACCAGGGAAAATCACCAGCCTAAAACCCCATCTCTATATTATCATACAAGTGGAAATATAGCCAGTATTACAAAAATAATAAGCTCAAAAGCTATCTTTCTCTCTCTGCAATACCTCTGTTTCTCATAGACAGTCAAAGGCCTCTATCTAACCTCTGGTCTGCCCTCTAAGCCTCCTATTTATTTATGCAATTTTGATTGGGGTCCAATGCAGCCACTTGTGTGAATTGGCCTCTTCACACACTCACTAACCTCTGATCCAACTACGCAATCCTGAAGGAGATAAATCCTTCTCCATGGATGAGCTTCCTTTATAGGAAAAACCATCCAATTGATAGTACACTGTCCCTCCTCTGATTTCAACTGGGTCTCTGTCTGAACTGACATGCATGAGTTATTCATGAGGGAATATTCAGTTATTTGAAGAACAACAGTTATATGCTAGCATGCATTAACTAACAGAACTTACTTAATTTAAAAAATTGTTTAAATCAAATATAACTGGACTTGACTCAGTTAACTAAGCCAACTAATTACTACTCAATATAGATCTCATCCTTATATCTTCAAATGATGGATAAATTCCTCAATTAGTAGATCAATTGTTGCATGTCCTCACATAGACTTCATCTTTGATTTTTCACAACTAATTAACTCATGGAGAATTAATTAATTTATTTTCAAACAACTATTAAGTTCAAATTCGAATTTTACTTCCTATTTTTAGTCCAGGGACTGACTAAAATAGGAATCCATCCTGAACTAATACAAATAGAATGCTATTTTTAGCGCTTCCATTTTTCATTCCTTGTTGCCCAATCCAGCACTGGTACCCAAACTGCTATTTTAGCAGTGCTATTTTTAGCACTTATAGTTTTAGCATTTCTTGTTGCCATTTTTCAACAACAATGGGGACCATTGCTTCTTAAGAGGGGAGGATTGATATAGATGGATATTGTTGGCCACCTGCCTATTCCACCTATACCTCCAGTTGGTTTCATCTGTTTCCTTGATTATAACACAATTTACAATTTTTAGCAGTTTTTCGGGCCCAAAACTTCCGAAGTTGTTTTTACCTACTAAACGATGTTTTCTTGAGGTATCCATAGGTAGGTGTTTTCTACAAATATTGTAGTACTAGGAGAGATATTTCTAATTGTATGCATGAAACAGATACCATATGACCAAGTTACAACCCTAGGAAGTTGGTTTTCAAACTAACCCCAACGGGGCCCACAAACTCTTGGCATTCCATCTCCTAGGGTTAGGGTTTTGGTTATTGAGGGTTTCCATATGTTGTTCAATAATAAAAACTCCCTTGAGAATCATTATTTCACTGTTCAGAGGCATGTGGCCACCACATCTCTTCTCAGAGATAAGCTACCATTGCCCAATCTAGTTTATTTCCATTTTGTATGTAAGCATATTTCAGTTCTTTAATATTAATGAAATGAAGACTTATTTTTGTTGTATCTCTATGTTTATGTTATATCTGTATTCTGTTGCATTCTTACATAAGTTTGGATAGCTCATGAAGTTCAATGTGTTGTGTACATTAAGAATAGGTGTTCATCTCATGCTCTCAAAAAGAAGAATCCCTATGAAATGTGGTATGGCCACATGGGTCTTCAGTGAGACATCTGTAACGAACAAAGTTTGTATACACAACAGAATAAGCTTCCAAACACTTTGAAGATAAAGACATCCATTGTAGATCAAGTAATTATATATAAGAATATTTGAATACAAATGAGATATGATATAACTACAAATTAAGGTGAGGGCCTGCTTATATACCCTAGGTAGACACCCATTCACAAACAAACATGTCCTTAGAACATGTCTCTTCAATACTAACTATTAGTTAGTTAATTATTAATTATGATTATTATAGTTTACATTATTTTTTTTTCATTTTTCTATAAATTATATTCATAACATTGCCTTCCTATTCAAAAATATTTGTCCTCAAAACTTATTATTGTCAATGTGTGTCATCTGGTTCTTGATTTGTTTGTATCTTCTCGGAATTTTTGGAGTTGTCATCTTCATTGATACAAGATGATATGATACTCTGAGTGATAAAAGAAATTGCCACACTGAGAATGGACCTAACCATCCTAAGTTAATCTTTTATGGAATCTTATGGTGATTGGAAGCTTGTGATGAATTGTTATTACATGAGTGAATTGTATAAAATTCAGTATTCTTTGAAACATAAGTTTGTTGTTTATGTTCTGAGTGATATTGATATGTAGATTGATTGAGATGTCTGCTCTGTTGGAATTATGACTAATGTGTTTTCCTTGATGGAAACCTAGTTGATAAATATGTCAACATAATGGTAGCATAATGAGTATACAGGCTAGTACATATGTGATAGAGATATTGGACAAAGGAATATCAATTTAGAGACAGAGGAAGGATAAAGGCAATGTCTTAAGAAGTATACATGGGTCTTGTGAACAAAGGTCGCGTACATACACAGGTATGGTAAAGCAAAGACGCGTACAATTTCCGCACCATAGTATTCTCAATACCAGGGGTCTTTACCATGGTATTGACCCATAGTAATGAGCGTGAAAAAAATATTTGATCCCATCAAAGAATACCATCGACATAATTATGGAATTGGTCTAAGGTATTCGCTAATGTCTAGGCTATGTAAGGGGATGGAGATCAAAGTGCTATGTGTGCAAGTATTGGGTTATTAATGAATGGTTTTATCTGACATAGGTGTGCACGAAGGAATATGATGATGGATAAGATCTATTAGATTTGAAATGAATACATATTGAATAATATGATTATGGTTTGATATATCTATGATGATGATGTAACGATGTATTCTGATATTTGGGTTTGACAGGCGTTTTGTTGTGCAACGAAGGTTTGACTTGGTAATTACAGATCTGTACATAGGTTTGCTTCAGAAAGGTCACGTACATACGCGAACCTGCTTCTAGGTAGTCACATATATATTCTATAGTATGAACAAATATGTACATAGGTGTCAAGTATGAAAGTAATGTACATACCCGGAAACGTTTTATAAGGGTCACATACATCTACTAGAGTTTTGCATTATGAGTTGATGACAATGATTGATTTGTTTCATTATGTTTACTACTGTCTGTTGATGAAGTCTTTCATCTATGTGTAACAATACTATTTGGGTTGAACTAAAGAATATTAATGATGCTGCTATGTGCTGATTTGTATGTGGTTTAGAGATCTGTGATGGGGTCATTATGTGTTTTGGTAGTGCAGTAATTCAGATTCAGATTTCTTTGTTTTGATATATGTACGCAGGTCATCCTAAGGGAAAGTGTGTATATACCCAGGTATGCTTTTGAACAATAGCATATATATTTTGACATGTGTTTAATCAGGGTTTGCAGCGACATAATATGGTTTCTATGATGAACAATATATAGTGTGATATTATGATGAATGGGTGTACAATGTTATAAGATGGTATGGTTGTTTGAATAAGTTATTTCAATATTTGATTTGGTGATTCAGTTGGTTTAGTGACTTGATACAATGTTGATTTTAGTATTGCTATATGATATTTGGAATGGATCTAATTTGAGATATTATGAAAAGTGATCCACAAAGAATTGAGGATAAGGGGGTTGTCGTTCCCTTCCAGTAAAAGCTGGAGAATGAGAGAAGGTTGTAGCCTTCTACAGGTGGGTTTCTTCGTACTGGTATGAGTATGTACTAGTAATTTATTGTAAGAAATTTCTCTCTACAATAAAAGAAGAAGACAAAGATGACAACAACGGTGGTTTTTTCCCACATTGAGTTTCCACCTAAAATCCTAGTGTTCATGAGTGTTGATGTGTTGCTTATGTGTGTGATCATTTATTCTGTTCTTACTGCACAAGGTTACTGTTTAATAAATGTCTAATGAAGTACTGATACACTAGTTCGAGTTAAAACATATGATGAATTAACCGAAAAGTTATTTAACTAGATATACACTACTTGTCTTCATTATAGTCACATACATATCCAGGTTTACTTCATAATAGTTGTGTATAGAAATCTGAATGAGAAAAGAAAATTGTTAAGTAGTTTAAATACTGATTCACCCCCCACCCCCCCCCCCCCCCCCACAAATATTTTTCCTAACATGCTCTTATGATTCAAATGTTGATAAGTAGTTCTTCAGGTTGGACTTTTCCTTATCATGGGTGTGGCAATTTCTTGATTTAATTCAGGTATTGTCATTGTTGAGTTGGCTACCGAATCATCACTTGGAATTTCCATTGTTTGAACTGCAACATCTGAATATGTTTTATCTTCTATTGGTTTCTCATCTTCTTGAGTTGTGATATTGACTGGATCAATATTTGTTCCTTTATATTCAAATTGGACTGTTACGACTGGAGACTACATTACTTCTTCTTGAGAAAGTTGTTCTAACTTGTCTTTTAGTGACTTCTTGTAACTTTTAAGATTGTTTGTTTATGTAAGAAGGTTTTGGTTATGATTCCTTAGACATAAAAGATCTTTGCTTTTTGGATTGTTGACTTTATTCTTAGTATCCTCCTCACCTTTTAAACTTTGGATTTGTTCTAATAGCCTTTGATTAGGGCTTTTTAAGCACACATTTTCTTCTTCTTTCTGTGATAGACTTTTGTTGAGTTTCTTCTCGGAACCTTTCTTTTCTTGTTCTAAATTGTGCTTCTTATTTTTACATTTTTTGAATTGCATAAGTAGTTTATGATTATGATCCTTCAAGTGTGAATTTTCTTTGTTTTTATTAGATATGACTTCTTTAAGCTCATTTTTCTTCTTTAATATTGATTCTTGATTATCTTGTAGCATTGGTTTTGAAATATCGTTAAATTATTTTGATGAAGGCATTAGTGATTCTCACTTCATTGTCATGTCCTAGAAAGTGATCATCTTCTTCTTATAAGGAAACATCAAAATATTTTTCTTAACATGAGCATACCCAATTATTTTAAGCAAGGTTGACCAAAAATTATGTCAATCTTTGGGTTAAACATTGCTATGACACAAAATTGAGAGACGCATTCATAGTGGTCAAATATTACTTATTAATCTTTAATTTCACATTATTTTTCGTCAAAAATATTTCTTCTTTCTCCTATGCTTGACTCTAGAATTATTACTTGATTTTCCAAATTAACATTGATATATTTTTTCTCTTTACTTGTGTCGATAACAATATTAGTCTCCTTCCCTTGGATATTCCCTTTTAATATAATTGATCTACAATTTGCAAATTGAAAGACCTTTATAGGAAAAAAATTCCTTCCTTCGTTTCCAAATTATAATCTGGTATTTTTTCTTCAGTAATTGACTCCATTTAGCTCAAACTTGAGGTTTTATAGTAACCTCTTTCTAATTAATATATAAATATATATATATATATATATACTTAGATGTCCTTTATATTATATAGTATATCTATTTGACTTTGAAACTTTTATAATTGAAATTAACTTATTCATATATATATATTAGTTTATGAATATATAATTTATATATATATATATATATTAATATATAATAAACCTTAATTACTTCCTTCCTCACACTTTAATATAGTACCTTCTGTATTTCCTTCTTAAATCACTTTTCACTTTTTTTTTTTTTTTTTTTTTAATAATATAAGATTGTTTTGAATTATGATTTGAGGTGTTAATTAAATGTTGTGGTTAATATTGAAAGGTGTACGAACGCGATGGTATGGCGTATGGATGTGATGGTACATTATGGTAGGGCAAGCCATGATTTGATTGTGTTGTTTAGTTATGGATCTACCAATTGGTAGTGTGGTTGGGAATGGTCTATTGGCAACGTTCACGGGAAAAAGAGTAGATGCAATGACAATAAGTTAACATATTTGTAGTCAGACGATGGTCTTTGTTGTGGCTATAGCTGCAGATTGGAATGTGGATGGAAGGCAACTGTAACTGTGGTGGAGGGACGCTAGATCACTGCGGTATGACAAGCTGATTGGCGACAATGGAGGGTGGAACAAGTGGGTGACGACTGCTCTATCGGTAAGTCTATTTTTGGTTTTCTTTTCTTTTCTTTTATTTTTATATTTTAATATATATATAAGTTTCTATATATAACTTTTTTTTATGTGTTGAGTAATATTTTTTCCTTCCATATATATATATGATTTTTTTTTTTTTTTTAATTTTCAATTTTTAATGACTATACATATACACATTTTTTTTTAAATTTTTTTTTTAATGGCCTAAGGCTTAACGACAAGATGGAGACTCCAAAAACTTGTGTTGCGAAACACTTGAATTGTGAAAACAAAAAAATTGATGAAGGGTTGATGGCCAAAGGTCGAACCATACGTGCTCTGTGTAGTAGTTGAGTAGCCAAAGGATCGAACAACTTTGATACACATGTTATGAGCAAAGTTTGCTTACGCTCTAATACGAATGTAGCGAACAATGTTCATATACATAATGAAATAATCTTCAGTTAATTTTGAAGACAAAGGTATCCATTGTAGGTCAAGTAGGTATATATAAGAATATTTGAATACAAATGAGATATGAGATAATTACAAATGAGGGAGAGGTCTTACTTATATACCCTAGGCAGGTGCCCTTTCACAAACAAACATGTCCTTAGAACATATCCGTTCAATAATTACTATTATTTTGTTAATCACTAATTATGATTATTATTGCGTAAATTATTTTTTTATTATTTTTCTATAAATTTTATTCATAACAACATCTCAGGGTTTTTGGCTCCACCTGTTATGCCCTGATAGCTAAGGAACATAGAAACAAACTTGGTGAAAGGAGTAAAAAATATATCTTCTTGGGGTACTCAAATACCTCCAAAGAATACCATCTCTATGATGAAATAAATAAGAAGTTTATAATATGTAGAGATGTGATTTTTCTTGAACCTTCCAAGACTCACAATGTTGGTGGGTGGTAGCTTGATCGCCCAGACAGATTCGAGCATTCAAAAACTTTTCAAGAATTTGATAATGAGATTCCACATTTTGAAGGGGGGATCCTTATACTGGATCAATCTATGGAATCTCTATTTAAATCAATCTTTCCCCCTAATGAAGCTCCAACCAATTATCAATAAGACACTTTGAGTGAGGTGATTGAGAGAATTGGGAGGCTAAATCTTGGTTCAACCCCATCTCAGTCAACTGAATAGCCCGGGCCATCTCAAAAAGGTCCTCCAAAATTACTCACAAAGACACTTGAAAGTGTTTGTCTCGATGAGGTTGGAAAGATAGGGACTAGAAGCTTTGCTAGAAAGAATGGTCAGAGCATTCCTCGTATCTATGAAACATTGAATAACAAACATGTAGACAATCAGGCATCTATCATTGAGATGGATGGTAAGATTTGTGATCAATTTATTTCTATTTTGATTGACCTTGGATCTAATTATAGCTATTCTAGTCCTGACTTGGTGATTAAGTGTGGTTTGAGTAAGGAATTACATGCAAAATCTTGGTTAGTGTAGTTGCCTACAGGTACAAAGAAGTGAGTTCATCATTGGGTAAGAGCTTGTGCATTTGAATTGAATGGTATGCCTACCGCAACACATCTAAATGTATTACCATTAGGATCATACATTATGTTATTGGGCATGTATTGGTTGTATCTTCATAGAACCAAGGTAGATTGTTATGACAAAGGCATTGAGTGTGTTGATGGCAATGGGGAACCATGAGTCTTGCAGGGTAAGAAGAAAGCCACATTATCTAGGATGATGACAACTATGCAGACAAAGCATAGTCATAGGAAATGGTGTATGTTATTTGAAGTGCACATTTCTAGTGACAAGGGTAAGGAGGTTGAGGATGCAGATGTGTTGAGTAGGATATTACATAGTTGCCACTGCACAGGGAGGTATAATTTTCTATAGAGTTGGTGCAAGGGGACACTCCAACATAAAATCCACCTTACAGGATGAACACACATGATTTGGTGGAGTTAAAGTTATAGTTGAAGGAAATTTATGACAAGGGATACATTAGGAAAAGTGTATCACCATGGGGTGCATCAGTATTTTTTGTGAAGAAAAAGTTGGTATTCTCAGATTGTGCACTGATTACATGAAGTTTCACAAAGTGACCATTAAGAATAGGTATCCCTTATCGAGGATTGATGACTTGTTCAATTAGCTGAAGGGAGCGACAATGTTTCCAAAGATCAACTTGCTATCTAGATACCATCAAGTTTGCATCAAAGAGGAGGACATTTACAAGACAACTTTCCAGAATAGGTATGGGCATTATGAGTTTGTTGTAGTTCCTTTTGGTTTAACTAATTCTCCAACTACATTTATGTGCTTGATGAACAGTGTGTTGCGTTTGTATTTGGATAAGTTTGTTATTGTGTTCATTGATGACATATTGGTATATTCTAAAAATGAGGAAGAGCATGCCGAGCATTTAGCAGCAGTGTTGAGGTTGTTGAGAGAGCATCAGTTGCATGTTAAGCTCAACAATTGCAATTTATTTCAGACCGAGGTATACTACTTGGGACATGCTGTCTCCAAGGAGAGCATTGCAATAAATCCAGAAAATATAAGGGTCATCATGGAGTGGGTAGCTCCTAAGAGTGTGGATAAGGTGAGATATTTCATGGGGTTGGCAGGCTATTAGAGGAGGTTCATCAAGAAATTCTCCCAGATTGCTTATCCTATCACATCATTGCAGAGGAAAGGTAAGGTTAAAATGGATAGAGGAGTGTGAGGCTAATTTTGAGCAGCTTAAGTAGTTGTTGACACATGCAATAGTGCTATAGATTGTAGATCCAGACAAAGAGTTTGTAGTATGCACAAATTCTTGCAAGAAAGGAATTGGTGGAGTCCTTATGTAGGATGGATAGGTGGTATGCTATGAGTCACAGAAAATAAATGAGCACGAGCAGAACTACTTGATGCATGATCTTGAATTAGAAATGATCATACATGCATTGAAGATGTGGAGGTACTATCTTCTTGGTAGGAGGTTTGTACTAATGAGTGATCATATTAGGTTGATGTATTTGTTTGGCCAACTGAATCTGAACACTTGAAAGACTAGATGGTTGGCCAAGATCAATGAGTTTTATTTTGAGATTAGGTACATCAAAGGTAAAGATAACAAGGTGGCAGATGCTCTCAACAGATGGGTACATGTAAATCACTTAGTAGCTATGAGCTCTTATGGGACAGACTTACAGGATATGATCTTGTAGGCAAGCTAGTAAAATGTCATATATATGGAGATTATGTACAAATTACTGCAAAGTACATGCATAGGTACAAATTATAATACATGTACATGTGACAATACAGGTACATGTACATGTGCCGATGCACAAGATGTGGATTATTGTCTTACATAAGACGGATTGGTTAGGTTTAGAGACAGGATATGTGTGCCACACATTAGTGAGCTTAAGAAGGTGACCTTGAGGGAGTTTCATGCGAAAACATATTTCGGTCACCCATATTATCAAAAGAGACTGAAAATAGTGAAGATATCTTATTATTTGCCTAACCCGAAGAGGGATGTAGGAGAGTTTGTTGCTAGATTTTTTTATTTTCAGTGTGTGAAGGTAGAGTGTAAACATCCAGGTGGATCGCTACGGCTGATTCTGATTCCAGAATGGAAATGGGAGGACATTTCTATGGACTTCATTACATTTTTGCCGAGGACAGTGAAACAACATGATTCCATCATGGTTGTTGTGAACAGATTGACAAAGGTTGGACATTTCATTCCAGTGAAGTTTACATTCTCAGCTAGCTATGTAGCACATGTATTCATCAGAGATGTGGTTAGATTGCACGATGTTCCAAAGAAAATTGTGTCAGACAAGGATGTAAAGTTCACTTCCAAGTTTTGGAAGAAGTTATTTGTAGATTTGGGCACATAGTTAGCCTTCAATACAACTTATCATCCATAGACTGATAGATAAACATAGAGGGTCAAGAGGATATTGGAGGACATATTGAGGATGTATGTGATGCATCAACAACAGAAGTGGGAGGAATATCTTTCCTTGGTAGAGTTCGCTTATAATAATGGGTATCAAGAATCTTTGAAGATGAGTCTGTTTGAGGCATTGTATGGGAAGAATTGCAATATTCCTGTTAGTTGTAGTGATCCAGTTAACAGGGTTTTGATTGGAGGAGAGATGTTGGTAGATATGGAACATGAAATGTAGGTGATTAAGAAGAATATAAAGGCATCACAGGATAGGAAGAAGAGCTCTGAATATCGAAAAAAGTTGTTCAAGGAGCTCCAGTTTGGGGAACACGTGTATTTACAAATCAAACCAAAGAAGAGTTCCTTACGGATTGGATCATGTGCCAAGATGGCACCATGATTTTGTGGACCCTTCAATATCATTGATAGGATAGGGTCAGTAGCCTATCGAATTGCATTGCCTCTGATAGTGAAATTCCATGATGTTTTCCATGTATCATTACTTAAGAAGTATGTTAAGGATGTTGATCATGTGATTGATTGGTCTATAATGCAGGTGGAACAATATGGAGAATTCCAACTAGAGCCTTAGTGTATAATGCAGAAAAAGGTGCTCATGCTTTAGAACTGAGAAATCGAGCAAGTTAAGGTGCAATGGAAGTAGTTTGGGCTTGATGAAGCTACATGGGACTGACAGATTAGATGTGGGATATGTATCCTTCCTTGTTTGCCAGTTGAGGCAAAGAAGTTGTGATATGGTGTCTTCGTAAATGTTTTTGTGACATAACTATATGTACATATATATATGGATGTAAATATTTCCATGAGCTATGTTATAAAGCTCCAATAAGATGTATGGGTGTCATGTCATTTATAGTTGTCATATTGGTTTGATTCTTAGCAGGTGATCATTGTAAATATTGCATCAATCTATGTTAAAAAGCTTCATCGAGAGTATATTTGTGTTTAGTGGTTTTACCGACATACAGGTGTGGTTGAACACCGAGGATTGTGTCCCCCAAGGGGGAGGTTTCTATAACAACCCTGGTGAAAATTCCATCTAATCAAAGTTAATAAAGGAAAAAATAATAACCACAGTTGATGGGGCACTTATTTATGGTTGAATGTTGGGCAATACATCCTAGTGTGGGTGTTCATCGGTTTATTATGGATAAGGAAATTTGAAAAGGCAATGACAAAGGATTTGAAAAGGAAAAAAGGTATTTTGACACATTTATTGATGAAAATAATGGAAATTGGGAGAAAAGGAAAATGAAGGAAAATAATGGAAAATGAAGAAAATAGAGGCCTCATTCATAAAACGGCTTCTAATGATTAGTTGGTAACTTTTTGTCAATTGAGTTTTGGAGCTCTCTCACTATTCTCTTTCTCCCTCTCATTCTTGGACACTTAGATTTCTCTTGGAGCACTTTGACATTGGAGCAAGAAAGGAAAATGAGGAAAGAGGAAGCAAAGATCAAGCGGAGAAAGGCAGGATCAAGCAACTACAACATGATTCTTTCGCAGGTATCGATTTGCATATGTATTTTCCTTAATAGATCTAGCATGTATGGTGTTGCATGTGGTTGTTTTCTATCATGTCTTAGGTTTTTCCAAGTGTAACAATGTTTTCAACCTAGCCTTGCCATTTCCGGATAACCATGGTGTGATGGGGTTCTCATGTTTTAATAGAGCTGTATTTTTGGATGGCTTTGAAGCTAAGTGAGGTGGATCTATGAATGATAGAGAACATGGCCTAGTGGTCCTAGAACCTTACTATGGATCACAGTAAAGCCACTGGCCTAGTGACCCCTGAGCCAGATTGTGGGTTGTGGTAATTCCAAGATTTTGTTGCATTGGTGGGCATAGGAATCCTTGTCAGTAAATGGAAAGATATACGGTAAAGACAAGAGGGTGTTTTCTCTCTGTTGGGCCTAGTAATCCCGGTTTTGGGATATTTGATAAATCCTGGAGAGCGGGTCTCAGTTTAGGGCCTAGTGATCTAGGTTTGGATTATGGTAAAGCCTTAGAGACTAGGAGATAGGAAAATTACTCACGGTGTAGGTGGAGAAATCTGGTGGTATCCATTCTTTCCTGGCCTAGTGATCAGGTGGAGATCATGGTAAAGCATGTTATGATATGTTTATTGTGTTGGCATAGGGATCCATGATGGATTATAGTAAATTCTGGTTTCTATTGATGAGGGTGAGGTGGTTTAGCCTCTGTATGCCCTGGTTGGTTATTTTGGCTTGAGTCCCACATTCATGCTTGGAATACGGTACGGGGGTGATTGGATGAAGAGAGACTTGGCTTAGCCAATCTATGGTTGGGTAGAACATGGTAGTTCCATCTTCGGTTTGTTTTTGCATTCATTAATGAGAAATTCATTCCCTTGGTTTTCATGTGTAAATGTACTGGTTTATATGTGGATTTTATGGCTGATATATTTATGGTATTTCTGTTGTTACTATGCTGGTTATATGTATGTTTTATGACAACAACTATGTATGGCTCTTAGTATGTTTTTACTTGTAAATGAATGGAAAATGTATCTATGACCTAATAGATGATAATGAAAAAAATTACATGAAGGAACAATGGTTCTTAGTGATTCTCATATAAGTATGAGATCCCTATTCTTAATTCTATTGTTTACATCTGTAGATTACATGTTGATGATATGTTTGACAAAATTCCTGCTGTGGCTAGTAGGGGTCTAGTTAAGGACTTGTTCAAGTATTTGCTTCAGTATCATTTTTTCCATGTTATTTTAATACTCTTGAGATATCATTGCATTATGGATAGTGACCTGGGCTCTGGGTTGCAAAACAAGGCTCAAATCCTAGGGACGCTGGCACAAAATTGGACAAAAGAGTTCCTGGATGCTAGCATGAAGGCTTGTGAGAGCATCTAGAGGTCCTTGGATGCTAAAATTCCCATAGTGTGAGAGCATCCAAAGGGAAAGTGATAAAAAACTTTAGTGGGACCAAGGGGTAGGTTGCCTGAAGTGTTGGCATGGTTCTCAAGGTCCTGTAGCTAATGTGGAAGGTCTATATGTTATGTTTCCATTTATTCCATTTCCTTAAGGTCACATATGAGGTTTAATCCAATCATAGTAGCCTCTTGTTGCATGTTTATATTGGGTGGCCATGTGCTTGGGTAGATGTGGGAGGATGGCGTTACACCATATATCTCACTTGAAAAGCATAAAGTTAGGCCCATGGGCACAAAAGTAAGGGATCAATTATGAGGATACTTTTTCCCCCACAAAAAAATGGGCTACCATCCATACTATCTATTCCTTGGAAGCTCAAAACAGTTGGAAAGTCCATCAAATGGATGTAAAAATTGATTTCTTGAATGGAGACCTAAAATATAATAATTTTATGTCTCAAGCAGAAGGATTTGTTATGAAGAGTCAAGAACAAAAAGTATGCAAGCTTTGTGAAATCCTTTTATGACCTTAAACAAGCACCGTGAGCCTAGTATGAAAAATTGACAGATCATATTTTGAAACTCAATTTCACACACTACGATCTTGATGATGCAACTTTTTTTGTCAAGAAAGTTGGAAAAACAATGGTATATCTCATGGTGTATGTAGATGATCTTTTGATGATAGGGAACAATGAAAATTGCATTGCATTGATAAAGAAGGATTTGAGGAAAGGTTTTGCAATCTTAAATTTGAGATATGTTCACTACTATCCTTGTATTGAAGTAACCCAACATCATGCATGACAACAACCATTAATCCATTATACACATTTCCACATTCAACCAATGATATGCATAAGCAATTCCTAAACAACTACACATATGCATAAATGCATGTAGTCATGCATTAGCGATCAATTCTTGTAATCAACCTACAATACTGATACGTGCAATCAAAATATTCAAGAATGTAACCTAGCATACAAGGATGTAAGTAGGCGACATAAAATCAACATGTAAGTGACATGTAACAATATGTAACTAGTCACATACTCATGACAAATGCATTCGACAAAATAAACATCAAATTCTCCATGGCAACATTACTACAACCATAATCAACCATCAAGAAAATGTAACAAGCACATGGAATGCAAGTGAAAGATACACACATGCAACTACTATGCATGCATGACCAACACACACCGCTCATCTAGTCCAAGGGGTGAACCATGCTCTGGTACCACTCTGTAACACCCTCCTCTCACATCTACCCAAGTAAATAGCCAACCAGGGTAAGCATGAGAGGAGAGGCTACTATGATTGGATTCAACCTCCTATGCGACCTTAAGGAAGTTGAATCAATAGAAACATGACACATAGTCATCCAACATCAGCTTCATAATCCTCAGGAGACAAGTCATCCACTCAGAGTACCTATTCCTAGGTCCCACTAATGTTCTCGACACCTTAGGCCTCATTATCTCCCATGCTATGGGCAAGAGAGCATCCAAAAACCCAAAATCGCTCTCACAGGCTTTCCTACTAGCAACCAGAGACTGAAATTTCTAGTTCTGTGCCAATAAACCTGGGATTTAAGCCACTTTTTTAGGCCCAGAGCCCAGGTTACTGCCAAGAATGGAGTGATATCTTAAAACCAGTAAAATTACAAGGAAACAATGATGCCAAAGCAATAAGTTTAACAAGACCTTAACTAGACCCCTACTAGCCATGACAGGGAATTTGTCAAAAAAAATCAACATGTAACCTACAAGTGTAAACAAGATATTTAGTGTAGGGATCTCATACTTATCTAAGAATATCTATGAACCATTGTTCCCTCATGTCATTTGTTGAATTATCATCTATTAAGCCATAGATACATTATCCATTTATGCACAATTAATGCTATCATAAAGCATATATATAACTAGCATAATAGGGATAGAAATGTCATAAGCATGTCAACCATGAAATCCACATATACATCGGTACATTTACATGTGAAAAATCAAGGGAATGAATTTCTCATTAATGAATTCAATAAACCAACCAGAGATGGGACTACCACATCCCACCCGACCATAGAATGGTTGAGCCAAATCTCTCTTCACCCATTCACCCCTATGCCATATTCCAAGCATGAATGTGGGACTAAAACCAAAATATCTGACCAGGGCATACCAAAGCTAAACCACATCACTCCAATCGATAGAAACCAGACTTTAGCATAATCCATCTGGATCACTAGGCCAAAACAATGAACACATCATAATAGGCTTTATCATGATCCTCACCTGATCACTAGGCCAAACAAGCATGTATGCCACCGGATTTCTACATGTATATGGTGAGGAATTTTCCTTTCTCCTAGTATCTCCATCTTTACCGCGATCCCAACCCAGATCACTAGGTCCTACACCTAGACCCACTCTCTAGGATTTACCGAATATCCCAAACCTAGGATTACTAGGCCCAACAGACAGAAACCACCTCTTGGCTTTACTGTATATCTTGCCATTCACCGATAAGGATTCCTAGGCCCACCAAGGCAAAACAATCCTGGATTTACCGCAACCCATAGTTTGGCTTATGGGTCACTAGGCTAGTGGCTTTACTGTGATCCACAATTTGGATCAGGGACCACTAGGCCATGTGCTATATCATTAAGAGATACACTCCACTTAGCTTCGAATCCATCTGGTAATCCAACTAAACCCCATCACACCATGCCTATCCTGAAATGGCAAGGCTAGGCTGAAAGCACTATTACACTTGGAAAAACCCATGCGATGACAAAAAATAACCACATGAAATACCATGCATGCAAAATGTAGCAAGGAAAATATGCATGCAAGTCGATACTTACAATGAATCCTGTTGTAGCTGCTTGTTCTTGCCTTTCCTTGCTTGATCTTTTCTTCCTCTTGCCTTCTTTTCCTTTCTTTATCCAATGCAAAAATGCTCCAAGAGAACTCTAAGTGTCTAATAGTGAGAGAGAGAGAGAAAATAATGAGAGAGCTCCAAAACTCAACTGAAGAAAAGTTACCAACTGATCCTTAGAAGTCGTTTTATGAATGAGGCCTCTATTTTCTTCATTTTCCATTATTTTGTTGGCATTATGAGACAAGTGTTGTCCTTGATGGCAAATCACACAGATGACAAATCATAGTGTAGAAGGTCAGCAACAAGGAATTGATGATCAGTCTACAAGAATGAAGAGAAAATATATATACGCAGGTTCATCGTGACCGAGACGCGTATACACGCGAGTTAGACGTTACAAAGGCGCGTATGCATATACATGCACTTTCATGCAAGGAAAAGCGCATATATGTTGGAGAACTTACTTTTGGTCCATGGTAGTTAGTCCTTGGTATTTGAACCTATGATTTTGGACCATAGTATCTCGTCAGATGTGTTGATCCCAAGTATTGGGTCCATGGTATTGGTTTGTTATGGTTTTGGACCATGGTATTGAGCAAGGCCTAAGACTATAAAGGAGAAGAAGATCATTAGGCAAGATAATCGAAAAGGTCTTGAATATCTAATGAAGGATGAGATCCAGTATGCAGGTTATGGGTTTATGATGCATTGCTTGATCTAAGCTAAGGAGGGATCTCACCAGTTGATGGAGAACAAGATCTAAGGATAAATCAGGATCAAATGGTTTGAAATGAACTATCTCTTTATGGTTGATTATGCTTATTATAGATCTATATACTGACGCATGTAATGTTATGAACAAGGTATAACTTAAGTCTAAAATCGCTGCAAGTCATGATTAAATATTTATAGATCTCTACGTGGGTTGGATTTGGCTAAAGCGCGTATGTATGTGGGTTTGGTTCGTCCAAGTAGTGTATACCATTTAAGCTATGATTTTTGATCATACAGTTGGTTTTGAATAGTGCTGCAGAGTTCAGGGTTTTGCTCTGTGTTTTGGTGACTGCTTTTTGTTGACAGGGTTTCAGTGATTCAGTATTGGGTGATTCAGAGATTGATAATGCTAGTGTTGATTGATTGTGTGCTTCAATGATATTGATGGGTCTAGTATGAAAATTGGATGAAATGTGGCCTTCAGATTATATTATTGTGCTTCAGGAGTATCCAGTCTGAAAATGTATGAAACGTGGTACCTGGAGGAAGAAAGAGAAGGTTGTTGCTTTCTGTAGGTCGGCACCTATGTACTAGTACATCAGCTAGTACAATAGCTAAGGGGGTGGTAGCTCCCTTCCAGTAGCAGCTAGAGAATGTGTAAAGGTTGGAGCATTTCAGTAGGTAGCAACCTACGTACTAGTAAATGGATCGGCTAGTGCAAGAGCAAAGGGGATTGTAGCTCCCTTCTAGGAGAGTCTGGAGAACGAGAGAAGGTTGTAGCCTTCTGTAGGTAGAAGCCTGTGTACTGGTATAAGTCTGCACCAGTACAGATCTATTGTAAAAGGAATTTCTTATTAAAGAAGATTGAGATGACTTGCAGTAGGTGGTTTTCACCCACATTGGGTTTCCACCTTATATCATGGTGTTCATGTGTGCTTCTTGTGTATGATGATCTGTTCTATTTTACTGCTTCTATTTATTGTTCATATGGTCAATGAAGTTCTGATGCATTATATAAAGATCAACATGTAATGGATTATCTGAATCATGAGTATTCTGGATATACGCTAGTTGCATTAGACATAGTCGCGTATACACGTGGGTTCACTTAGCTGAAGTAGCGTATATGTATCTAAGTATGGAAATGAAAAAGTTTTACTGATTTGATAATACTGATTCACCCCCCTCTCAGTATTATTTCCAACAATTGTTATCAGAGCAGGTCCTTTGGTAGAAGCTTGATCGCTTGAAGGAGATCCGTATGTAGTTTTTAACCCCGTACAGAAATTACCTGCATACGAATTCTAAATCACAGGAAAAATAAAAATGCGAGAGCATAACACATAAAACTCATATACACAGAGATTTCCCACTGGATCCCAAAACCGGGACTACCAGCTTTATTTTTCATTATGTTCCTTTCAATGTTACAATACATATTTATACATGCCGAAGCATCCAATACCATGGACCGAAAACCATCGTGTCCAAAACCATGGACCGAAAAACATCGCGTCCAAAACCGTGGATCGAAAACCATCGCGTCCAAAAAACATGTGCGAAAATCATGCACAAAACCATAGGTGGGTCTGCCCAACCTAACATAGGGTCCAAAACCAAAATTTTCCGGGGCGTTGCCCCGGACCCCATAAAGTTGGGTTACGGGTACCCCTAAAACCCCCTGTTAACTATGTGGAAAGAATATAACACAACCCAACAATCTCCCACTTGTTGTTTTCTTTCCATAGGGGGCCACAGGAGAGATTAGTCATTTTTTCAGCCCTAAAACACCCATTGTTTCTCTACACCAAGAGAACTTCTCAGAGCTAACAAATTTTGTCAATGCATCTGCAGTATTCTTCAAAGTGTCCACCTTTACTAGCAACACCTTTTTGCCTTCTATCATATCCCTCACAAAGTGATACTGAACATTAATGTGCTTTGTCTTTGAATGCTAAGCAGGGTTCTTTTCCAAGAAAATTGCACTTTGGCTGTCACAGTCTATCCTTATAGCTCCCTGTACTAACCCCATACTTGAACATAATATCTGCAACCAAACTGCTTCCTTGCTTACATGAGTGGTTGCCATGTATTCTGCCTTTGTAGTTGATAGTGCCACTACAAATTGTTTTTTACTCATCCAACTGATTGCACCTCCAAATAGGTTAAACACATACCCACTTGTAGATCTTCTCTGATTCGGATCTCCAGCCCAGTTTGCATCAACAAAGCCATGAATATCCAACACTTTGTCCAATCCTGGTCTTCCTTGGTAGCACAAACCATAACCACTAGTGCCACACAAATACCTAAAAACCCGCTTCACTATTTTCCAGTGCTCCTTCACTGGTTTTGACATAAACCTGCTCAATACTCCTACTGCTTGTGCAATGTTTGGTCTAGTACAGACCATTGCATACACCAAGCTACTGACTGCACTTGCATATGGAACATGGGACATGTCCTCTTCCTCTTCTTGTGTCTTGGGACACTGTTCAGCAGATAACCTCACACCTACAGGAATAGGGACTTTCACCGGTTTACTATCCTGCATATTAAACCTCTACAATATTGTCTCAACATATTTTCTCTGGTTTAACCAGAGCTTCCTCTTTGCCCGATCTCTTTTAATTTCCATGCCCAAAATATAGTTTGCAGCACCAAGATGTTTGATGTCAAATTTAGAGGACAATTGGGTCTTCAAATCTTGGATAATTTCTTTGTCATTTCCAACCAGCAACATATCATCCACATACAAGACCAGATAAATAACACGGTCACCAATTAATTTAAAATACACACAGTGATCTGCTTTGCTTCTGGTGAAGCCAAGTCCCCGTATAAATGTATCAAATTTCTGATACACATCCTTGGTGACTGTTTTAACCCATACAGAGACTTCTTTAACTTGCATACCAGTTCTTTCTTACCCTTCACCGCAAAGCCCTCAGGTTGCTTCATGTAGATTTCCTCTTCCAAATCCCCGTGAAGAAATGCTGTCTTCACATCCATCTATTCACCTCAAATAAAAAGCAGCACGCAACAGATAAAAGTAATTTAATGAAGTTACCTTGGCAACAGGACGAAAATACTCACCAAATCAAATTCCCAGCACCTGGGAATAACCTTTTGCTACCAACCGAGCTTTTTATTTCTCCACCTTCCCTTCTGCATTTGTCTTCTTCTTGAACACCCATTTGCCGCCAATGGGTTTCCTTCCAACTGGGAACTCCACCAGATCCCAAGCCTCATTTTTGTGAAAAGATGCCATTTCATCCACCATGGCCTCTTTCCAGAGTTTTCCATCCTCTGAATCCACTGCTTCCTTCACAGTTCTGGGATCATCATCAGTAACAGACAAAGCAAAGTTTGAACAGAAAGCATATGGACTATACCTTTCTGGCTGCCTTCTTTCTCAAAACTGATCTTCTCATAGCCGGAGTTTGTGGCTCTTCATCTTCTGATTCCTCCTCTGCTACAGAGTCTGATTCTTCCTCCTTTAGTTCAAACTCTATCTTCACAGGTTCCTTTGGTTGGACTTCATGTTTAATAACATCTTTCACCTCTCTGAACACCACATCTCGACTGTACACAAACTTCCTTGTTACTGGGTTCCAAAGCTTATAACCCTTTAAACCATCCTTATACCCAATAAAGATGCACTTTTCAGATTTACTATCCAACTTGGTTCGTTTCTCCTTTGGAACATGTACTATGCATCACATCCAAATACCCTCAGATGTGAAAGAGAGGGTTTCTTACCAGTCCATACTTCTTGTGGAGCCTTATCATCCAACGCTGATGAAGGTGACCAGTTGACCAGGTAACATGCAGTATCCACCGCCTCTACGCAGAATTTCTATCCTAACCCGGCACCACTAAGCATGCTTCTTGCCCTTTCCATCAACGTCTTGTTCATTCTTTCTGCAACTCCATTTTGCTGAGGTGTATATGGAGTAGTCTTCTGCCGTGCTATACCACACTTACAGAATTCTTCAAATTCCTTACTGCAAAACTCTCCACCGTTATCTGTCCTCGGCACCTTTATCTTCCTCTCTGTCTGGTTTTCCACTAGAGCCTTGAATTCTTTAAACCTGTCAAAGACTTCAGATTTCTTCTTAAGGAAATATATCCATGTATTCCTTGAGAAGTCATCTATAAATGATACATAGTACACAGACTTACCCAGTGATGGAACTTTCACAGGTCCAAACACATCACTGTGCACAAGCTCTAATATTTCTTTCGTCCTCTTACCACCAGAGGGGAAACTCACCCGATTCTGCTTCCCATATACACAATTTTCACAGAAATCAAAATCCAGAGAGCTATTACTCATACCCTCTACCATACCTTTACCATGAAGTATTCGAAGGCCCTTCTCTCCAATATGTCCAAGCCTTTGATGCCACAACATGGTCTTCTCTCCAGAGACCACTAGATTTTCTGCTCCATTTTCAGGACCATAGAACTATTGCACCC
>APFE030235014.1:23492-47775 GCA_000404065.3 Pinus taeda | reverse complement strand
GTGGCTGATATATTTACTAAGCCCCTTGGTAAAATCAAATTTGAAGTTTTTAGAAGTCAATTAGGTATTGTAGAAAATCCATTTCTCCATTAAGGGAGGATGTGAGAATAATGCAGAAATAGAATTAGTTATGAGTGGTTGAACAGAATAATGCAGTTATAGAATTAGTTGTGAGTGGTTAGGAATTGGTTGCACATATTGAGGAAGTTTAGGTGATTGAGTTTCCTATATAAGTGTGATGTAATTGAGCAAATAAATTAATGAAGTTGTGTGAGCTTTGTCTCACGTTTGCTGATGTTTTTGCCTGTGTATTTGTTTTAATTAGAATTTCTTCTAAAATTTAGATGCCATAATGTTGTTAATAGTATCAATATTTTGCAAAGTGACATTTTCTTCTATTTAGCCCAGACTCAACATCTTTATGTCAACCCATCTTAGGGTGACATTGAAATTCAAATCTAAATATGTGTATATATATACTAAGTATTAATGCTACAATTAACCTAAAATTACACATTTCTCTCACATTGAAATGTAAAAAAAATTGTAAAAAAAAAATTCATCTCGTAAAAGAAAAAAAAAACAACGAGAAAAAGGTTCCCTATGCTATAAATATGGAAGTTTTGAACTTAATTTAATATCTAATTAAGTTATAACCTGACTATTAATAATAATAGAAAATGTCTCTTTACTTAACAAGTGTTTAAAAAATAAATAATATATTATTTTCACTTATATTCACAATTTGAATTTGGAAAATAGTACTAAAATAAAAATACTTTTCCGTTTAAAAAATAAGCAAATAAGGAAAATTATAAATACATTAATGGAATCAAAAGTAAATATTTCAGCTGGTTAGTAAGTTTTTATTTGGAAAGCTGTAAGAACAAAGAAGAGGATAACAAATAATATTAAGGAATACCATTTGAATTTGAAAAGTAATTTTAAAATAAAAATACTTTTCGGCTTAAAAATAAGCAGATAAAAAAAATTATAAATACATTAATGGAATCAAAAATAAATATTTCAGCTGGTTAGTAGGTTTTTATTTGGAAAGCTGTAGGAACAAGGAAGAGGATAACAATAATCACTCAGTTTTCAAACAAATAATTTAGTTCATCCACCTCACCCAAAGCGAACGTTGTTCACCTTTACTTCAAAGATAACAAGAAACGATCATAAAAATAAAATTCTGTTTTCCTGGAAAAGAGATTTCAACCATTTTAATTTAATTATATTTTTTTTTTTTAATTTCATTTTTTATATATTATTATATATTAATGTTTTTTATAGCTAAAAATGTTAAATTTTGTTTTATAATAGAAATAAATATAAGTATATAAAAAATTCAAATAAAATATTAAAAAGAATTTAAAATTTATAACCATAATTTTAAATGTTAAATGAATGACTTCAATATAGGAAAGAAGAATAATTTTAAATAGAGGAGGAATAAACTTATTATAGAGTTTTATGAATCCAACATTTTAGAGTACCAAGGGAGTCCATCATTACTTGATAATCCGAAAAATTAGGTTCATAAAATTTTATAACAAGTCATTCATCTTCTATTTATAACTTAAATTTCGAAAAAAAAAAAAAAATAAAAATAAAAATAAAAATTACTGCTTAATAATAATAATCCCTTTCCTATAAAAAAAAATCCCATCATGATTCAGAAAAGATGATTTCAATCTCAGGTTCAACGTACTTTTGCATTAAAATTTTTTAATAATAATCTTTACGTCTAATCAAATTATCGTCTGGATGCCCCCTCAATTTCAATGATAAGGAACAAAGAGCCATAATAATGATAATGACATCTCGAATATAAAATTTCAGTTTTATCATTTTGAAATTAATTTTTTTTTATAGCTATTAAAAATATTATATATTTATATGAATGGTGTGTTTAGAGTTGAAAAGGACTTTTAGAATTTTAGTTATAAAAAAAATTATTAGGTAGATGAAAAAATTATAACATCTACAAATATTTATAATAATATACATAAATGGATTTATTTTCAAAGTATTTTTTTAATTAAAGAAAAAAATAATAAAACAAGTACCAAATAAAACATGAGTTTTTTTTAACAATATGATATTGACAAACCATAATATGATTTAATAAATATATAAAATTAAAATTATAATAAAATAAAATAATAAATAATGATTAAAATATTTTTCTATAAATTTTGAAAATGTGTATATTTAACCATATATTAATTTTTTTTAGTAATTATTAAAATAAAAATTAAAATATAATAATATAATAAAAATGTATTATATATACTTATTATATCCATATTTATTAAATAAATTAAAATAAAAATTTAATTTAATAGTTTAATTTAATATATTTAATTTTATAATATAAAACCATCCTTATTTTGATGTTCCATAAGGAAAAATTATTACAAAAGAATCTTGTCTTGTGCAAAAACTACGGGTTATTTTAATTGGGAGGGTTTCTCCATTTGTATAAAGGGCATGACAATAAGTATATTCTTGTAAGTCTTCATTAAAAGTTAAGCACTTGTATCTTGTGCAATTTCACTTTAGAAAATTAGAAGGGAAAGATAAAAATTTCCATGATGGTGGGTCAATTACGCTTTAGAATAGAAATTGGTAAAAAGAAAGAAGTACACTAATAAAAATTGTGTAGTCTAACAGAGGAGTTGCTCAGAAAATTATGGAAATTTTGGTTATATAAAGGGGTGAAAAGATATTTATGTCTTTATTAAAAGTTAAGCACTCGTATCTCATGCAATTTCACTTTAGAAAATAAGAACGGAAAGATAACAATTTCCATCGTGGGTCAGTTACGCTTTAGAATAGAAATCGGTAAGAAGAAAGAGGCACACTAATAAAAATCGCCTAATGTAATGGAGGAGTTGCTCAGAAAGTTATATGGCAATTCTAGTTATATAAAGGGCATGATAGTAAGTACATTCTTGTAAAAAGATATTTATGTCTTTATCAAAAGTTAAGCTGCCGTGCAATTTCACTTTAGAAAATAAGTACGAAAAGATAACAATTTCCATGGTGGGTCAATTACACTTTAGAATAGAAATTGGTAAGAAGAAAGAGGTACACTAATGAAAATCGTGTAGTCTAACGGAGGATGTGGAAATTTTGGTTATATTTAGAGAAAATTTGGTAAGGATTTTTGTAAATCCAAGTTATAGTCATTAAATTTCAAAATTTTAGGTATCCTAGAAGTTTTTGATAACGTTGAATCCATTTCCACCATAAGTTGTGGAAATTTTGGTTATATTTAGAGAAAATTTGGTAAGGATTTTTGTAAATCCAAGTTATAGTCGTTAAATTTCAAAATTTTAGGTATCCTAGAAATTTTTGATAATGTTGAATCCATTTCCACCATTAAAAACACGATTCAAACACTTCCTCTACAAAAAATTTTGAAATTTTTTACCCAAATTTCAACCACTTTTTTTCTCGACACTATCTCTCCACCTCATTAAACAACGTCCAACCCGCCCATCGCTTTGGGCTGTCAGAAGCGACGTAAAGAGAAGCGCATAGACGTATTCTGTAAGGAGTTGATTGATTGAAAAACAATGTAGGTAAGATTCCAAGAGCAATAACTTATGTTTGGGTGTTTCCGTAATATCATATTATGGATATAGATTCATATCATTACGACCATAAGAAAAGGTTGGTAAAAATATTTACACCACCTAAAATATTCTTAAATGATTAAGCATTCACTTCTTCCATATGTTGATTGACTTATTTTCTTAAGAAAAGCCGTTAACCACCAAAATAAAATATAAGCAATTTTAAATCATATTTTCAATTTTTTATTTAACACAAAAATACAAGCAATTTTAAATCATATTTCCATTTTTTTTAATTGAAATCTTATTTATTGTTTTTTATTTTTCAGATGAAAATTTAATTTTAAGTTATAGAAATGATGTATATTAAAAATAAATGTGTATATAAGTGATATATTCATATTATTTAATTTCTTTTTATTTTTGTTTTCAATATTATGTGAGTTTTAAGATGAATAGTGATGGAACTCCCAAACAAATATAATTTAAAGGTTATTTAATAATCTTTTGGCATAGTTAACATTTTTTTTGCATTTGATAGTTTATTTTTCAAACATTAATGTGTTCATAGGAATGTTAAGGGATATTTGCTATAATATGTGTGCCTAATACATTAAATGTGCAAGATATTGAGGTTTTATTGTGCATATCATAAAAAAGACCAGTATGAAAGGATTAGGGGGTTTGTTCCTTGCTACATGCTAATCAAAACTCGGTCGTTGCATGGACATTCATTACTTCCCTATTGCTATGAGAACACTAGGGAACCAAATCCACATTTTTAGGGATTTTGGAGGGGAACATTCTTCCCTTTAAGGAGGTTTCCCTTTAAACACTTGTATAAACAAAGGGCCTTATCAACCTAGTAGGGTATTTGAATTCTAGGAGAATGATATTCACTACAAGAGAAAGGCTATTGCTTATCATTTTAGTTGTCATGTTTTATGTATAAACACTTTTACAGAATAACGAAAATAATTTAATTGTTCTTAGTATGATTTTCTTAAGGGACCTAAGTCTCCTTGAGTTAGGGCCCAACCCAAGTGCTCAGGCCACTCCATGTACAATACTTTTCCATGCATTTGGTATAGTTGTGATTGCTTGCAATTTTTATTTCTGAGAAAATTATTGTCTTTGCAAGGTTTATAAGTTAGCTACTTATTGAAGTTTGCTTACGTACCTTGTTAAAAATAAGTATTAAATTCAAAGAAAGCCACGAAAAAAATGGCATTACAATCATGATATCAAAGGTGTCTCACATTAATAAGTCATTCATTCCAACAATGTTCATGAAAACATCTATAGAAGCATATTAAAGTCTAAGGTTTCCATTCCTATAGAAGACTTTAAAATAAGAATAATAACAATATCTAAAAATAAAACAAAAATCCCTTCTTTTAGAAAGGTTTAAAGAAAAACAAGGAATACATACGTTAGTAAATACCGACCTACTGCATGTAGATACTTGAGGCTTAGCCAACTTAATAGGGAAAACTATGAAGATAACCACATAGAAATCTCAAAATAATACGGATTGAATGCATTCTACAGTCCAGGGTTTGAAAAAATATGCAACAATGGCAGAAAAATAAGGAAATTGAAAAGAAAATACTTAAAAAGGAATTTTCACGAACCAAAGAAGAAAGGACACAGAACATACCTAACCAAGATACTTTGAAAATGAAAAATGAGACAAAACACTCTGCATAGAGAACAGAAGAGCAGAGAGCTTCAACAATATTGAAATGTTGATGGTTGGAAATGAAAAGAAAACTAAACGAGACAAAATTAAAGAAAAAGTAGGGCGAGTGAGTTGAAAGCGTACTTTGCATGATCTTTTATACATTTTACAGTCAAGGGGTTCAAAGAATCTACAACAATGACACAAAAATAAGCAAATTGAAAATAAAATACTTATAACAAGATTTTTCGGTTACAGATTCAGGGGAAATCAAAATTATTTAGCCAAACAAACAACTCTTCAAAGTTACCAGTTTCCAATCATAGGCGTTGCAGGATAACATTTGTGCCATTACAGGATAACAACACCAATGACGACGAGCCTCTGTGCCACGACTTCATCTTTTGCGCAGCAGTTGCCCATTAGTATACTGAATTATAGCTGACAATAGTGGTTTTCATCAGTGTACCGAATTGTAACTGTGAAATCACCGAAACAGTTATGAAATCATCCGATGGCTAAGAATGCTTTAATCATCTAACAATAGATCTCACGATGGAGAATGGTGCAAGGTGGCATTTAGGGATGTCTTTTTCAAAGGGAACGCCTTACGGCTTAAATATTTTGCTAAAATTAACCGCTATTCTAAATTAAATTAAATAATAGTTGAGTTGTTGAATCAATGAATGAAGGAAGCAAAAATGACACAAAGACTATATCCCCCCTGAGGTGGTTGTGCCTGCATCCGATGGTCATTGAAAATATAAATGATCTCAACAGTTGCATATGGAAGACATAAATTGGCAAACAACATAGGAGGAGCTCAGGCCAGGAGCTCCTACAAGCAAATATGCCACTTAGGCTTCACATTAAACTCCAATAATAAATATATACACATTGCTAGGGATAATAAATCAAATCCCTAAATGATAAGAACTAAATATCCAAGAAAAGCACAATCATAACTACGTAACAATAATCATGTAATCTCCATTAATTCTAACACCCCCCCTTAATGGAGAAAGGGTTCTTAAACACACCTAATATGTCCCTAAACAAATCAAACTTCAGCCTTCCGAGAGGCTTAGTAAATATATCAACCATATTATCACAAGAATTACAACATTCAACACAAATCTCTTTGGACTGCACCTTCTCTCTGACAAAATGAAATTGAGTGTCTATAATCTAGTGTTCTTATGAAACACATGATTATAGGCTAGTTTGATGGAACTTTGATTATCACAATTGATAATCGTAGCTTCTGTCTGTTCTTCTCCTGCATCTTGGAGAAGTCTGCGCAACTAAACTGCCTCACATGTTGTTGCACAGATAGCTTGATATTTTGTTTTTGCTTAGCATAAGGAAACAGTATGATGCTTCTTGCTACACCAAGATATGACCTCAGACCCAATGTTGAAGGCATAACCTATAATTGATCTTCTATCATCTAAATTTCCTGCCCAATCAAAGTCTGTATAACCTGTCAAACTAACATCAAATGAGTCAGAATACAAAATACCAAAGTCTGAAGTTCCTTACACATACCTCAGCACTCCTTTCGCTGCAATCAAATGGTTCTCATGAGTTCGAGTTGTGAAATGACTCAAAACACTCACTACATAGGCTAGATTTGGTCTCATTGTAGTCAAATAAATAAGACTACCAACCAATTGTCTATAAAATGTTGCATTTGCATATTTCAAACCATCATTCAACTAAAGTTTGTTGTTCTGTTGTAAAGGCACAAATGCAGCCTTGAACTCATCCATTTTGAATTTAGTCAACAAACTCTTAGAATATTTACCCTAGGACAAGAAAGTATGGCTTGAATCTCTCCAAACTTCTAGACCCAAACAGTAATGCATTTCTCGAAGGTCCTTCATCTCAAATTTATGTGGTAACTGCTGCTTGATTTCTTCAATGAGATTGTCTGCACTCCCTTTCATGATCAAATCATCTACATATAAAGAAATCAACATTGTTTGTCCCTCATCATTAAACACAGTATACAAATTGGGATCATTTTTTCTTCGTTTATAACCATGCATGAGGAAAAATGAGTCAATTTTTTCGTACCAGGATCTAGGAGCCTACTTTAAACCATATAAAGCTTTCTTTGATCTACATACTAAGTTCTCTTCTCCCTTCTTAACAAACCCCTCGGGCTGCACTAAGTATACTTCTTCTTTTAAATCACCATTTAAGAAAGCAGATTTAACATCTAATTGATGTATTTTCCAATGATGCTTAGTGGCTAAAGCAATAATTAGTCTAATGATATTTAGTTTAGCAATAGGGGCAAATGTTTCCTCGAAATAAATACCTTCTTTTTGGGAGTACCCCTTTGCCACCAACCTTTCTTTATTCTTATCAATAGATCCATCTGCTTTAAATTTAAAATTAAATAACCATCTGCAACCTATGGGTTGTTTATCACTAAGAAGCTTTACTAAATCCCAAGTATTGTTGTTAATAATATATTCATATTCTTCTTTCATTGCTTCCTTCTATTTAGAACTCTTACTAGTTTCATAAAAATTAGAAGGTTCTACAATGTTTAACATACCAGTCATGAGCACACAATCCCTATATCGATATGGTAATTGTTTCGGCCTGCTAGATCTCCTAAGCGGTGGGGGTTCAATTATTCTATTGTGTTCTTCTCTTTGTGGACTGAACTCAATTTCTTCCTCTTTATCCTACTGTTGCTGCTGTTGTTCCTGCTGCTAGTGTTCCTGCTGCTGTTGTTGTTGTTGTTAATGTTGCTGACTGATCCCTATTCACTATCCTCATATGAAAGTAAAGGTACATGCCATTCTTCATTGTTTTGAACAGGATTTCCATCATCAACCTATTCATGGAATACTACGTCTCTACTAACAAACACCTTGTGAGTAGAAGGATCAAACATTTTATAAGCATTATACTCACTACAGTATCTAATGAAAGTACATTTAATGGCCTTTGAATCTAACATCTTCACGTTCTCATTGGGAACATGTAAAAGCTTTACAACCAAATACTCTAAGGTGACTTACTACACGCTTGAAGCCAAACAATGCTTCAAAAGGAGTTTTATAATCAAGACTTTTAGTAGTACTCCTATTCTTCAAATATACTGCAGTATTGACAGCTTGTGCCCAAAAACCATTAGTTAGATTCTTACCTTTCAACACACTATGAGCACACTCCACCAATGTTTTGTTTTTCCTCTTAGCTACTCGATTCTACTGAGGAGTGTAAGGTTTTGTAAATTGTTGTTGTATCCCATGCTCGTTGCAGTATTTGATAAAAACCCCCTTCTTGAATTCTCTGCCTTGATCTAATCGAAGCATCCTGATGAACTTTCTTGTCTGCTTCTCAATCATATTTCTGTATTGCTTGAAATACTCAAAAGAATGACTCTTCTATTTAAGAAAATATACCCATGTGAATCTTGTACAATCATCAACAAAGATTGAAAAAAATAAGCCCCACCTAACGATCTTGTCTGCATCGGGCCACATAAGTCAGTGTGTACAAGTTCGAGTATATCCCTTTGTTTCGTATTTTTAATAGCAGGAAATTCATCTCTATGCTGTTTACTGAATGCACGTGCTTCACAATAAATACGAAACTATTTTAAAATAGGAAGACCATCTACCATACCTTTGTTCTGTGATAGAAGGAGGTCACTGAAATTGATATGCCCAAGTCGATGATGCCACAAATTTTCGGCAGACTTATCTGATGACATCAAGGCTTGCTGCGGTGTACTCTTCACATCCAGTTTGTAGAGTCCTCCTATGTAAATAACTGTAGCAATAGGCTTCATCTAGTCCAACAAGTCTTTAATAATACAATGAGATTTAAAGAATTCTACCTTGAGATCCTGATTTGTAATCTTTGACACAGAAATCAGGTTCTTCTTAATACCAGGAATATACCACACATCAGATATATTCCTAATCTTTCCATCAAGAATAGTAATAAGGACATCTCCATGTCCCTTGATCTCATATCCTCTATTATCTTCAAGGTATACTTTTACTTTAGTGTTGGATTCTCTAAAATTTCTGAGCCATTGCCTTTTACCTGTAATATGTGAGGAGGCTCCAGAATCTATGAACAAAATATCTGATTCATCCTCCTCAGTAGCTAAATCAATCTCAGCCTCAACCAAAAACAATCTGACATCCTGATTTTGATCTGCATCTACATCAGCCAAATGACCTACATGTCTTCTTTGCTTGTACCTCTCCTCATCTACCTTTTTCTTATGGAAAAATTTAGCAATATGGCCTATCTTACCACAATAAAAGCATTTAGGAGCAGAGTCATGTTTATGCGAGGTCATCCTTGTGGTGTCCTTTTCCCTTTTGGCTTGAAATTTTCATCAATAGAAGATCTGAATTGTGAGGTTTGAGAGACAACCTCCTTTCCTCTTCCTGTAGCAAAATCCCAGTGAGCTCTTCAAAGCCTGGAGGCTTCTCTCTTGCATTCAATCTGGTTATAAACGTCTGATAATCATGCATCATTTTGTTCAGGTAATTGTTACCAGATCATCATTTGCCATGGTTTGACTGATATCAGATAGTTTATCTTTAACTTCCTTTATCTGGGTTATGAATGAAGAAATAGACTCATTCTCCTCCATCTTGATTGAGAAAATATTTTTCTTGAGGTACAAGGTTTGACTGGTGTTCTTGATCTCATACATCTCTTTGAGAACTGTCCAGATGTCATTCGATGTCTTGCAATCTCGAATGTGAGGGATGATGCAGTCTTTGATTGATAACTTGAGTAGCACCTTTGCCTTCATCTCCCTTTTCTCCCGGTCTTGAATTGTTGTATTCAATCCACCAGTTGCAGTTGTCGGCTTGACTTCATCACCGGTGGAAATGCTATAAGCATTCTATCCCTCAAGCAAAGTCTGGAGCTTAAATTTCCAATTTGTGTAATTGGAACCATCAAGATTATTACTCTCATTGAGATAAGCTTTGGCAATTTGATTATTCATCTTAAATGACTAAAATCTTCACAATTTGAGCAAACCTCAAATGTAAAAAAAAATAATTAAAAAAAAAATACCCTGTTCACTGCAAATTTCCTTCACAAAAAAAATTGCCCTCCTCCAATTTCACTTAAAAGAATTCCAAATCCTCTTTTTCTTTTTAAAAAAGATAACTCAAAAAATACACACCCTTTTTTTTAAATAAGGATTCCTTCAAAAAATAATGAAATACCTTTTTGTTTTTAATTAAAGAATTAAAATATTTAATTAAAAAACTTCCCAAATTCAGAAATCCATGTGAAGCTTTAAAGTAAAGAGTGGCTTTAAAAAAAGATTCATAAATACTTTAAAATTAAAAAAAAAAAACTTCATGTGTGGCAATGCGCTGTGAAAAGACAACCACCGTTAATCTCCTTCAAACACAGCCACAAATTTAATCTCCTCTCAAATTTAATGCAACAAACAAACGCAACCTTTAACCATTACTTTTCCACTACTTTAATCGTCTTGAATAGTATTGTCGCAAGTACTCTTCATTCAACCTGCGACGACGTCGCAATTGTATATTCCTCAACTCAGCTTATAGGCTTCTCCTTCCTGCAGCTCTGGTATGATGTCAATAGTTGCATATGGAAGACATGAATTGGAAAACAACAAAGGAGGAGCTCACAAGTGCGGATCATCAGGAGCTCCTACAAGCAAATATGTCACTTAGGCTTCACATTAAACTCCAATAATAAATACACATTGTTAAGGATAGTAAATCAAATCCCTAAATGATAGGAACTAAATTTCCAAGAAAAGAACAGTCATAACTACGTAACAATAATCACCTAATCTCCATTAATTCTAACAAATGATGTGTCCCCTAAATTATCCACCCAACCAACACATTGAAGTGTAACTTAATTATTCACGTCAATTGGTAAAGCAATAGCACACTCCCTATTTTAAATTAATAAATACTCAAGAAGTGGTGATTTGGTTTGTCAGTAATTTTACGCAGTCTAGAACTCCTTTCCTGCAATTAGAAGGATTTCACATGGTTATGATAATGCACAAGTATAACATGTCTCTATTATTAGTTAGAAAATTGATTGGAAGGAATAATGGATCCCTGGAACTGTTATGAATAATAATACATAGGTGTTGGAAATATCGAACAGTCAGCCAAAATAAGCAGCTACCAGGTTTCACAAACTAACAACATACTCGCCTAGTTCAAATACATTTTACAAGGTTTCACAAGTTGACAACATGCCTTGATAGTGCCATTCTTCTCGATGTCTTCCTCTCCTGAAATCATTATTTGTCGTTTTGTTTTCTTCACTTTCATTTCTAACTTTGTCTTCCTCGCAGAATTCTACACGGTACTCAGTGAGATGATCTAGTCAGCTAAGTAAGGTAATTCCAATGGCATCTGAAATGTTCATAGAGATGTTGACAATATTTCTTCCACCTCTTGTTTTTCTCAGATATGTTATTGGGGTATGTTATTTTTTCATATTTATTATCTTGTTTTCACTTTATTTTAATTATTTATATCACCTCTTGGATTTTTTCTCATGTATCATCTTGGGATATGTTATTTTGTCATATTTCTAAGGTCAAAGCATGAATTCCCGATCGTACAGGTGAGGGGGGCGAGATGATAGGTTGGTTGTTTTCTCAACTTTATAGGAATGCATGGGTGTTTGGTTCCTAGGGCGTAGAGGGGTTATCTTCTATTGATTGGAACCAGTACATGTTTAGGGTAAGTCATCGATCTTAACTAGATTTTGGGCACAATACTCAACATTTTTGGGTTACCATGAAATCGTAGGTGAAATTCTGGATATATTTTCACTTAACAACCTTGAGCTTATCCTTAGCGTTGTTTAGGTGATATATTTGCTTGTAATATAAGGTGTTTCATGGAGATATATCCTAACATGCTCCATTAATGTGCTTGTAATATAAGTTGTTACATGGAGATCGATCCTAACCTGCTCCATTAATGCTTCTTCTGCAGGTATTCCTGTAAAATTTATTGGGTGTGAGATAAATATTTAATATGTAATGTAATGCACGAACTACTAAAAGCAAACCCTATCTGATTCTACAAATAGAACTATTATTGTTCTTCTTAATTAGATCTTATTTCCTTCTCTTTGTAGTGTTTATTTGATCTGATAATGAGATCTAAGACAATTAATAAGGTATTACAGACTTATGTGCATGGATTTTCCTATGTTCTTTTATGCAATGGATCGATCAGATTGTGAAATACATAGACTATGAAGCAGTAAAAGACTATAATAGACAAACATATAAAAACAGAGCAAGTTTAATAAGGAGTTCACCCAATGCTCCTGGGCTACATCTCCTCATCTAGCGTTTAGTGGTGGCCTCTCTATTATGTCTTCAAGCATAGTTTTTACAATAGTATGTGCTCAATTTGAGACTCAATACACAATAGATATAACAGTAAGAGTTTGCTTGAACCTCTAAAGCTTTCTCTGAGTACACAAACTCTCTAAATCACTCTTTGTCGCTATCTTAGCTCTGTCTCGGAACTTCCTACTCTGTCTTCTGTTTGCTATGGCTTTTAAAGCCAAAACAACGCTGCCTGTTTGTTTCAGCTTCTCGGTTTTTAGTCTCCCCATCCTCTATCTACTCAGACCCCTTTCTAAGTGTTACAATCATTATTAAACGCTTCTAAGGGTGGTGGCCACCTGTACTGTAATGGTATGGCTATTGGGCCTCTGAAATCCTTTGGAATGCCAAAAACAATCGTTTTTTGTTTTTCACAGAGAATGCTGCAACACTGTGAAATTCTACCCAAACACTACTTATTTCGGACTGCAAAAGTCCTTAATTCTGTCTATTCCTCTATCGGGTCCATCCTTTGTATACTGACATCACATCTCCATCGTTGATCTAGGAGATCCAGATCCAACGGTCGTGGTTCATTTCGAGCAGCCCTTTCATACGGGGGTTAACCACCCGATAACGGTGGTTTCCTCTCTCCTCGCCCTGGACACGTGGCAGTCGATGTATGGTTTCAGGCGAACCCAATCCAAACCAATTTCCACCTTTGGGTCCTCTGAAATCCTGCCTGTTTCGTCAATTTCCCCTTTCTATAAACTATGAAAATGCATTAAAAATGATTTATGGCAGATATGAAATAATGTGCAATAGCTTTAAGGAACCCTTTTGAGTCTGGCTTATCGCATCAGCCTCCATCCTTCACATTTCATTTAATAAACGAAAACTGTGAAAATGCATTAAAAATGAATTTTCTGCGGACCTCAATCTTATGAAATAATATTCATAAAATCGTCGGGTATGGTTCATTAGATCACTTCATAATGTCTCTCTGATTGCGATATCGTGATGCTATTAATCGCAATCACATATCACTCATGCTGCAGGGCATTTGCAAGCACTCTTTGAAATCTCCGATAACGATCCTGCGATGTAATATGGGTTGTCGATCTACATGCTTGATCAACGGTCCTAATTAACTCCACCAATCGTCGTTGCAAGTGTTATGTATTCTACGTCGATATCCACTGTCTGTCGATTGTGATTGTCGATTAGATATGGACCGTTGATTGGCCAGATCTGACAGCTACTATGCATCCATTGTTTACGCCTCCCAGACTCTGTTTGTTCATGGTTTTCTCTTGTTTTTTACCTCTCGATGGTGTTTTTCAACCATTCTAAGGGCTCTTGGCATGTGAATGTTTTGATCTTTGGCATGTTTTTAAGAGATTTCAAGACTTAGAGCGTGTTCTTGGATCCATTTGGATCACGCCTTCCCATTGAGAAAGGATTTTGGACCACCAAAAGTTGGTTTTCAAGCATCGCTCAATTGAGGATACAGCTGCCTCACTTGCCCAATCTCTATCCATTTTGCATTGTTGGGTTTTGAACCTTTGAGTCCAATTCTTAGGTACTCAACATCCCCTCTACGTGTAGTTCTCACCTTCCTCTCTAGAACTGTATCTTCCTGCAATTCGTTGAGATATTCAAGCAACAGATCATCAATAGAAGTTAATTGACTTTTCTCTTCGGGATCTTCGATTAACGAAGTTTCATACAATCTTAAATTTCCTGCATTTACCACTTAATAGATGTGCATGTATGCTGGAAGATCAAGGTGGAAAGCGTTCTCACCAAATTTTCAAGTACCTTAAAAGGCCCATACCTTATTGGCTTCAGCTTCTTTCCTTCACCTTGCATTTTGTCCTTGCTGATATACAACCAGACTTGATCACCAACTTGGATGTTGTGCTCCACCCAGTGTTTATCATGCCTTGCCTTGTATTTGGCTTAACGCTTTTCCAGTTGTTCCTGCATTGAATTTCTTGGATCTGTTTGATGAACCTGGTTTCTTTGTCCACATCACTGTGTCCAGCAACTACTATGTCTTTTTCAAAGACAAAATCCAAGGGAGACCTTGGTATAAAACCAAAACAAGTCTCAAAAGGAGATCTCTGTGTGGAAGAATGTTTAGCATGGTTGTAAGCATGTTACACATAACATAAATGTTCATCCCAAAGCTTGGCATGCTTGCTGTAATAACCATTGAGAAATTGGATCACTGTCTTGTTGAATACCTCTGTTTGGCCATCTATTTGTGGGTGAAAGGTTGTGCTCTTCTTCAGTCTGGTGTCCATCAATTTCCACAAACTTGACCAAACTTCCCAACAAATCGGGAGCCTCGATCTGATACTATGGAAGTGGGTAACCCAAAATGCACCCAGACATGTTGAAAGAACAACTTCGATGTTTGTTCAACTGTAATCTTCTTATTACAAGGTATTAAAATACACATTTTGCTTAACATATCCACAATAACATATAAGTAGTCATGTCCCTTTCTAGATTTTGGAAATCCCCCAACAAAGTACATGGAAACACTTTCCCAAGGACGGGAAGGGACTGGTAGTGGAGTGTACAGGCCTAGTTTTCTATTGTTGGGCTTACCTTTAGCACACATGGTACACCCTCTTATGTATCTAGAAACTTTTTCATGCATTCTTGGCCAGTAGCAGTATCTTTGCAGCTGTGCAACTGTTTTACCTACACAAAAATGACCTAATATCATAGAAGTGTGTGCTTCTCTAATTATGTTGACTCTTTCAATTTGTGGAATGCATAGCTTTCCCAAATGATACAAGAGTTGGTCTTTAACATAGTAATCCAATTCTTCTACCTTTTTACCATTACTTAAAGCTGCATATACATCTTCAAAGTCTATATCTTGAGCATATTGTTCAATGTAGCTTTCATGCATTACTGAGTTATGCTCAAGTATAGCAGATGCATTTATGATTGGTCTGGACAACATATCTACAACTTTATTGTGTATGCCCTTTTTATATCTGATGACTAAATGAAACTGTTGTAGGAAACCCATCCACCTATAGTGTCTTGATTGCTGCAATTTAGTTTGTGAGTGCAAATACTGAAGTGGCTGATGATCAGTATGTATGATTGTTTCCTTGCCCATTAAGTAAGGTTTCCACTTTTTCACACTTTGGACTAATGCATACAATTCTTTGTCATATGTAGGATAATTAACTACTACATAATTAAAAGTCTCAGAATGATAGCATATGGGTTTACCATGTTGCATCAACACTGCTCCCATGGCATAGTCACTGGCATCGATTTCAATATCAAATGGTTGTTGAAGATTTGGCAATGCTAGTACTGGTGTTGTACTAATTTTTTCTTTCAAGGTGTCGAAGGATTTCTGTTGTTTGCCTCCCCACTGAAACACCTTGTTCAATCCTATTAAAGCATGTAAGGGAGCTGCAATTAAGGAAAAGTTATTAATAAATTTTCTCTAGTACTGTGTTGCTCCTAGGAAGCTTCTAACTTCTGTAGGAGATTTGGGTTTAGGCCAGTTTAGAATGACTGCAACCTTAGAGGGATCTATCTTCAATTCACCACCCCCTACAATATGACCCAAATAATTTAAAGATCTTTTACCAAATTCACATTTCGATAATTTAACATAGAGATTTTCTTTCTTCAAAACATCTAGAGTCTGCTTTACATGCTTCAAGTGTTCTTCCCATGTTTTACTGAAAACAAGAATGTCATCCAAATATACAATTACAAAATCATCAATAAAAGGCCTAAGTACATCATTCATAACTCTCATGAAAGTGGCAAGAGCATTAGTTAAGCCAAAAGGCATAACTAGCCATTCATATAGCCATTGATTTGTTTTGAAAGAAGTCTTCCATGCATCTTGCTCTGCTACTCTGACCTGATGGTAACCACTACGCAAGTCCAACTTGGAAAAGTAAACAACTTCTTTCAGCTGATCCAATAGATCATCAATGCGAGGAAGGGGATAACGATTCTTGATTGTTATTTTATTCAATGCTCTGTAAACAATGCACATCCTCTACGAACCATCTTTCTTCCTCACCAACACGATTGGAGATCTGCATGGTGATGTGGTTGGTCTTATGAACCCTTTCTCGAGCAACGCCTATACTTGCTTCTTGATCTCTGAATTCTCTAAAGCGGATAACCTGTACATTCCGTTGTTAGGCAATGGAGCATCTTGTTGTAAATTAATATCATGTACAATTTCCATTTTGGGTGGTAGACCTTTAGATTCTTGAAATAGGATATCATATTTTGAAACAAAGTTTTCTAAATCAGCTTGTTGTTTAGCATTATAGCCTTCAAATACATTGGTTTTATCAGATTTCTTTTCCTTTACAACCATCAGTAAAAATTGCTTGCATGAATTTACAATTATTTTCATCTGCCCTGAGTTTATGAGAGTACAATTATTCTTGAGTTTATGATCTCTTACAATATATTCGATCCCATATTTAACGAGTTGATACTTATTTTCAGCTCTATATAAAATGGCTTTTCTATCATACAAGTAAGGACTTCCTAAAACAATTCCACATATGTCCAAGGGAACAATATCTTACTCAACCTCATCTACAAATGCTGACCCAAAAGAAAACCTAAGTTTACATTGTCTAGTCACTTGTAGCTTTGCTTTATCACATACCCAACCTAATGGATATGGCTTCTTGTGCAGTGTGGTTAGTAATCCCAGCTTCTTTACAATTGCTTCATAAATTAAGTTTACTTGTGAGCCACTATCAAACAAAGTATCAATCTTTTGATGCTTGGAAATAACTCTAATATGAAAAAGCTCATGTCTCTTCCTCTCATTTTCTTCACTATCAATAGTTTGTGCAGAATTACTAGTAGATGCTTCAGAATTTTTACCTTTTATACCTATGGCTACAATTGTTTTTTCATCACCTAAGTTTGACCCCAAACTTTTTGTATAGCAGCAGTAGTCTTCTTCTTCTTACCATTGAACTTCTTGGGTTTCAGCTTCGGATGCAAAGACCAACAATGTTAATCATCATGTACATCTTTCTTGTAGTGAGTGCATGAAGGTTTGGCCTTCTGTACATCATTTTCCTTCCTCTCTTTCCATTTCTACTTCCTCTTCTCCTTGTTCTTGCTTGCAGTGGCCTTTGATAATCCCCCAATCTCTGGGTTCAAAATCTTTCCTCTAGCCTCTAGATGGGTAGCCTGAACAGATACCTCATCTATGCTAGTAGGGTTAAACACGAGAATGGTGTGCTTCAAATAGTTGTTTAGACCACCTATATACTTCAGCAAAGTTTCAAATGAGTCTAAAAAAATGCCTAGAATCAAAGCTCTTTTTCTAAATTCTTGGGTGTAGCTTTGTACACTTTGCCCTCTTAATTAGTGAAGAGTTTGCCAACTCATCATAGCTTGCTGCATATAAGCTAGTGGATAGCATTGTTTTTTAATTGCAGAAACAAATTCACTCCAGACAGAAAGAATTTCACTATGCTTCTTCAAGTCAGCTTATGTCCTGCCTTCTCACCATACCAAGGTAGTTCCTCCAAGGCTTAGGTTGGCCAACTGAATTTTACTCATGTCTGAATCAATGCTCTGCACCCTACAATACACATCAACCTGTCTAATCTAGTTATCTAGGTTCTCTGCATTTAATTCTCCATCTTATATTGGCAAATCAAATTTAACATCTAATTTAATCAAAGATGTTTTCTTCTTCTTATTTTCAAGGCTATTAGGAGGTGTGGATGGAGGAGCCTCTTTTCCTTTCCCTTTGCCTTCAAAATGGCCATCTATAAGAGATCCTTTTGTTCCTTTGTCTTGTTTGGAGGTTGAAGAGTCTTCACTTCGACCTTTCTTGAATTCCTGATACATTTCTTCTACCATGGCTCTCATGGTCATGAAACTGCCCATGAACTGAGAGTCTGATTCCAAGGGATTTTCTTCTGTCATTTCCCTCCTAGGATAAACTCCACCAATTTTTGGGTTAGCTTCAACTAGTTCTCATTTTCCTAATTTGAGCTTTGACCTAGTTATCATTCACCAATCCAGCACAAGCTTGTCTAACCTTAGTAAACCTAAAGCTCTGATACCACTTGATATGATAATGAGATCTAAGACAATTAATAAGGTATTACAGACTTATGTGCATGGATTTGCCTATGTTATTTTATGCAATGGATCGATCAGATTGGGAAATACATAGACTATTAAATAGTAAAAGACTATAATAGACAAAAACATAAAAACATAGCAAGTTTAATAAGGAGTTCAACCAATGCTCCTGGGCTACATCTCCTGGTCCAACCTTTAGTGGTGGCCTCTCTATTATTTCTTCAAGCAGAGTTTTTACAACAGTATGGGCTCAATTTGAGACTCAATACACAACAGATATAATAGTAAGAGTTTTCTTGAACCTCTCAAGCTTTCTCCAAGTACACAGACTCTCTAAATCACTCGTTGTCATTGTCTTAGCTCTATCTCGGCACTGTCTACTCTATCTTCTATTTGATATGGCTTTTAAAGCCAAAAATACGTTGCATGTTCCTTTCAGCTTCTTGGCTTTCAGTCTCCCCATCCTCTATCTGCTCAAACCCCTTTCTAAGTATTAGCAATCATTGCTAAATTATTCTAAGGGTGGTGGCCACCTGTACTGTAACGGTATGGCTATCGGGCTTCTGAAATCCATTGGAATGTGCAAAAACGATCGTTCTCTGTTTTTCACAGAGAACGTTGCAACACTGTGAAATTCTGCCCAAACACTGCTTATTTCGGACTTCAAAAGTCTTCAATTTTGGTCTATTCCTCTATCGGGTCCGTCCTTTGTATACTGACATCACATCTCTATCATTGATTTGGGAGATCCAGATCCAAAGGTCGTGGTTCATTTCGGGCGGCCCTTTCGTACGAGGATTAACCGCCCAATGAGGGTGGTTTCCTCTCTCCTCGCCCTGGACACATGGCAGCCAATGTATGGTTTTGGGCGGAGCCCAGTCCAAACCGCTTTCCGCCTTTGGGTCCTCCGAAATCCTGCCTGTTTCGTCAATTTCCTCTTTATATTAAAATACATTAAAATTGTGAAAATGCATTAAAAATGGCTTCCTTCGCATTTCATTTAATAAATGAAAACTGTGAAAATGCATTAAAAATGGCTCTCTTGTGGACCTCAATCTGATGAAATAATATTGATAAAACTTTCAGGTCTGGTTCATCGGATCGCTTCATAATGTCTCTCTGATTGCGATATCGCGATACAATTAATCGCAATCACATATCGCTCATGCCCCGGGGCATTTATAAGTGCTCTTTGAAATCTTCGATAGCGATCCTGCGATGTAATATGGGTCGTCGATCTGCGCGCTTGATCAACGATCCTAATTAACTCTGCCAGTTGTTGTCGCAAGTGTTATGTAGTCTGCACCGATATCTGTTGTCTGTCGATTGTGATTTCCGATCAGATCTAGACCGTTGATCAGCCTGATCTGATGGCTACTGTGCATCCATTGTTTGTGCCTCCCAGACTCTATTTTTTGATTGTTTTATTTGGTTTTTTGCCTCCTAATAGTGTTTTTCAACCATTCTAAGGGCTCTTGGCATGTGATTGTTTTGATCTTTGGCATGTTTTAAAGAGATTTCAAGATTTAGAATGTTCTTGGATCCATTTGTATTATTTTTTTAATTAGAATTAGATTTTTGGGAGGATTTGGCGTAAATTGTTAAGCTACTAGAGTAAGATAATGAATGGAGTAAGATCATGAATGAATGAATGCATAAGTTAACTTATTTTGTTTAGAAGTATGTATCATGATATAAGCTCTTTGAGCACATGGAAGAATTCATTATTATTTGTCTATCCTTAGCATGTTCACTGCTTGTTCTTATTGACCTCGGTAGCATTGTTGCCATCCATATACCCTTCATTATTAGTATACCCCTTATAATTAGGAGTTCTTCACTTCAATTCGATTTAAAAATGAATATTTACACATCTATTAAATTTTTTCTCTCTTCTCACAACAATCTCTATAAATGGTTATTATATGTGTGAAAATATAAATGGTTATTATATTTGTGAAAACTACCATTACGAAAGGGAGGGGGATTTCCTTCTACCCGTTGTTCCCCTAACCCTTTTATAACAAAGGAACCACCATAAATATATGATGATGTATGATACATAGTTGGTTCAATTTCACACAACACAAAGGCACCCTGTCTTCATCCTTGACCACCTTTAGCCCTTATCTAGCCCTTATTAAACTGATATTAGGGGGTCACTTGACCATCCTTCTTCAAAGCGGTACAAGAGCGAGTTCTCAAAGAGAAACAACAAAAGCAAGTACAATAATTTTGAACTACTTTCTTCACATTGACCTTCCTTTGGTCAAGGAAGAAAAAACACCAAAGGACGCAAAAACATCTCTGTTGTTGTATTGCAAGCTTCGACAGACAACAAGTAAAATCCGTAGTCCCAGGTAACAGGTTATTGGGCAGAAATCAGGCATGGTCCTAGGTAACATATTCCCGTTCCGAGTAACAGATTTCCATAATTCCTCGAAGACTTACTCCTCTTCTCATACCTCATTTTGGTAAGTCCATGTGAATTAAGTAATTAAGAAATTGCGAGATCATTAAGAAATTACGATTTAAATGAATTTCCTCAATAGAGGAAAGTGATATTATAAAAGTACATGTCATATTAGAAAAGTATATACACTGCCAAAAAATATATATATGTATATGTCCAAAGTAAGTCGAACAAACAATTATAGTTAGTTAAGAATTGGGCCGATACAACAGTTAAATAGATTTTGTATATATAACATCAAACATAGAAATATTATTTTACAATAACCCAAATGGAATTACTTGGAATGAAATCTTGAAGGAGAAACAATGGCGCCGCCTACCGCCCAGGTTCTTTAGGGTAAGAAAACATTTCATTGAAAAAAGCATCACTATCAATAAACCTTGGTAATTGAACGCTGACCCTAGCACTTAAATGTCTAGGGAAGGACCGCGGCTATATGACCAAGGAACCCTGGAAATTATAATAAGGAAAGATCTTATTAGAACCTTGACAGGTGGAAATGGTAATCCCTACGTAAATACTTGTGACAACAAAGGAATATGACCAGAGTTGTTCCTCTTATAGAATGGGCGGAAGCCTATAAATGGGAGAGGGAAATTTAATTAGCCATTACCAGCAACGAGTGAGGAAAATCAATAAATCATTGAGATAAATTCAAGCCTCAGAGTAACGTAACCTTACCTTGAACTGGATAGAACAACCACTAACTATCACGTAGGGAAGAAAGAGAATTGCAAAGTCGTTCATAAGTTCTCCCTTTAACAAAGTTAAGAAAATAAAGTAAAGCGAGGAACAATAAAGGTCAAAAATGACTATGATGACTTACCTATAGTTTTCTCGACAGTAACCAAGTGGAAAACATTTCATAACCAAGAACTTGCTCGTCGAATGCACCAGAACATTACGAGCCATGAATAATAGACCTAGTAAAGGATCATTAACAAATAAATATTGTGAATAGATAAGAGGGATTGTTGCATACACAATATGGCTGTCAACTCAAATTACCATGATAGATACCTACTGTAAATTAAAACAAGCGTTGGGTGAAGCGGTGGATCAATGAAAAAGTGGAAATTAACTAAGGAAGTGTTCGTTGAAACAGTGGATCAATGAAGAAATGCAATTAGGCTCGTGTCTTTCTCTTCTTTGCTTCTGTCTCTGATGTGAATTGAAGTGACTGTGCTCTAATGCAAATTGAACTGACTATATACAATCTGTTGGAAGTCACAAGAGGACGCCTCTTGTTGAGATTTTCTATTTTATTAAATTGGGAAAAAATCTCATGTAGGTGACAACAATAGGATTTGTTGCTATATTAGCTCCATTTTGTTGAGGAGGAGTTATTGCATCCTATATTTGTTGTGAGAGAATTTATGATTCAGTTTTATACTCCTAGCTATAAAAATATAGGCTCGTACAGGATATTTATATGGTAGAGAGTGTGTGAGGAAATAAATTGTCGTAAATCTCTTGTTGAATTATAAGATTGCTGATGCCTTTGTTTTGGTGGATGTAGCCCAGATTGGTTGGGTGAACCACGTTAAATCCTTGTGTTATTTTTTATGATTTTATGTGTTGTGTATGCCTTTTAAATTTCTGTTGCACATTTTTTGCTCCAACAATTGGTATCAGAGCATGTTGAGGCGCTGGTACGTGTGACAAAGCTGCGGAAGGTGGAGCTTTGCCAATTGGCACAGTTTCGTTAGAAGCAGCCGCACCAATTTTGACAGAGGAAAAGGTTGGCGCATTTTATTTTGGAACAGGTGTGCCAATTGGCGTGGTTCCGAGGGTAATACTCACGCCAGTGTGCCAGGATCTCAATTGGCGCAGAAACGACGGGTATACTCACGCCAATTTTGTGAATTATACCGTTTTTTTCTCTAGCGCGGATCTTCTGCTTTCAAGGAGGCGCCAAGTCCCTTTCGGCGTGCCAAGCATTTTTCGCTTTGGCAAAACTGCAATTTTTTTTAATTGTAATCTGAAATTTGTACAGCAGAGGGATTTTATGATAAGGTAAAGGCAGTATAGTATAAGGCAAAGGCATTTTTTAAATATTAACTTTACTTATTAAAAAGTTGGATTTGGAGATTTTTTGTGTGTTACAACATGGGAAAAACTCAAAGTGCTCGTTTTGAGATTGAGAAGTTCAATGGCAAAAACAACTTCGAGATCTAGAAAGTGAAATGTATGATCTACTTGTGCAAAAAGGCATGACGAAGTCGTTGTTGGGAAAAGCCAAACAGCCTTACAACATGACAGATGATGAATGGAGTGAATTGGATGAAAGAGCACTGAGCGGTATTCGACTGTGTTTGGTGGATGATGTTTGTTTTAACATCGTGTCAGAGAAAACTGCTACTGGTTTGTGGACAAAGCTTGAGAGGTTGTACATGACAAAATCCTTAACCAATAGGATTCTTCTGAAGCGACAGTTGTACAGTTTGCCAATGAAGGAAGGTACATCTATTACTGATCATTTGAATACCTTTAATACTCTCCTGGTGCAATTAGAAAGTATAGAAGTAAAATTTGAATCAGAAGATAAAGCTATAACTTTATTATGCTCGTTGCACGAGTCATGGGATCATTTTGTTACTTCTATAAGTCTTAGTTCATCAAAAACCCTTGAGTTTGATGATGTTGTTGCATCTTTATTATCTGAAGAAACAAGGAAAAGATCAAATTTAGAAACCTGTACATCAGAAGCAATGATGGTCAGAGGTCGTTCTAAAGAAAGACACTTTAGTAGGCACAACGACTCACGTTCAAAATCGAAAGGGAAGAAGAGTAAGGTAAAGTGTTGGTTTTGTGGCAAATTGGGACATTTGAAGAAGGACTGTTGGAAGAGACAACAAACATCTAAAGAAGACTCTACGAGAGAGAAGAAAGAAGCAAACACGACAGATACAGGTTTGGCATCCGGTTCAGGTATGAGTGATGAAGTGTTATTAGTTAATTTGTCTAATCATGATCAACATTGGTTGTTAGATTCTGGTGCATCAAATCACATGTGCATTCATAGAGAATGGTTTAAGACTTATAAATCAATCAATGAT